>CADDIJ020000051.1:0-41870 GCA_902809745.2 Tetradesmus lagerheimii
CGTGTTCACAGGATTGAAGCCTGATGAAGGGTGAAGAGCCCGAAACGCGTCGCTTTCCATGTAATACGACAAAACAGAGTCAACAATAGTCTGAACTTGTCTCAACAGTAGCTGTAGCCAGTCGCATTACGCTATTGCTTTTCAAAATGAAGCCGTTGCAGACTGTGTTACAGCAGCTTTGACGGTGGGGCGCGGGACTGATGGCCGCGCTATGGCATGGTAACATGGTGATGACGATTACCACAGCCTTGACGGACAACGCAACCCTTGCATGGTGTAACCACACCACTGCTATGCAAGAGTGCTGTCAACGCAGTGACTGTGCCCTATGCATGCCGCATGGCAGACTACATGCGGTGCTCACAGCACTGTACACGTGCTATCCAGAATCGTGTTGCCATGCCCGGCAAGGTTTTGCCTGTTGGCAACAGGATGTTGCGCTGCAACGCGGGGTGCGGCCACCTCATGCATCATAAGCGCTACTTGCCCACCAACAAACCGTTTGGCAACAACCGACACGTACGACTGTTGACCAAACCATTACACCGCAGCGACAAGCAGCATCCTTGACTCATACCTGTGGTGCATGCGCTACGCCTGTCGGCAGGCAGCAGCACAGCCAGCCTGTGCATTTCATCGTGAAATGGTGCGGCACCAATGTGCAACGATGCCGTGAAGGCCAGCTGTCTATACAATCCAACAGCACGTACGTACGCATGACGTGAACCGCACACTACTAAAGTGTTCGTTCTGAGAAGTTGATTCAATCCGGCGAATTTCACCATGCTGACAGCACTGCTGCCGCTGCGCATGCATGATATAACTTTATATATATGTGAAATGAACGGGCAGCGGGCTTAGATGGCCACTGATCGGCCGAAACTAAGGCTGCCTGTGACATGAGGCATGCCGTCTCCTCAACTCGCTACAGCACCTGATGTGCACAAGAGACGTTGTTCCTGCTTCATAATCCTATTTAAAGCAGTTTAAGACGAGCGTTAGTTGGCATGGCTAACCTTGACTGCCTGTGCCCACCGCCAGCAGCACGTACGCCTGCGTGTCCGCCACCCTTCCGCGTACTTGACAATCTTAGATGATTACGCACTGCACTGCGCTGCGCGTGTGCCCGGAGCACTGTCCGTCCGAGTGTAGAGGCAGGTCAACTTGTGTGACAGCGAACGCCATTCTGGAGGCTTGTATATATTTTTAACTATTACCGAAACTATTGTGTGAACTCACAGCGCCCGACCGGCCTTCGTTCCAATTGTTTACAATTGAGTGGGTCAAAGGGGGTCCCAAAACGAACAGAAACCTAGTGTGCGGTTCACGTCATGGTGTCACTAGTAGTCCAAGGAGGCTGTGGGACAATGGCAATACAACCGAGCAGCATCACGCCTTCCGTGGCACAGTTTGGCAGTGATAGTCGTACTGCGACATCTTGTAGGTGTACAGCTGTACGCATGCATGCATATGCCGACACAATACAGGGACAACTGCATGCCATGCAGTAGCAGGCTGCTACTGGAGCCTATCATTAAGTTGCTGCACGAACATTGCGCCGCATCAGCAGATCATGCTGATGCATGTACCGATCAGCTGTCCACCGGCGTGCCAAATCACGCCAGCAACGTACACACTGTATGAGCAAAAAACAGTCAGCAATGCAGGCAATGAGCCCACCACATCACAAAACCTGTACTGCTGTGTATCCACCCAACTCAGGTGTGCATGATGCACAGCAGGGAAGCCGTAAAAAATAAAAATAAAAAAATAAAAAAATAAAAAAGCCGTATGTTGCACACTCTTAGCAAACAGATCCTGGAACACTTTGAGTGTCATCATCATCATCATGTTACCCATTAAGCCATAGCATCAACGCCATCAACACTTTGAGTGTGTGCACGCTTTGGCGGCAGCAGCAGAAGCACGACATCCAACCTCGCATGTGCACATGACATGTGTCAGCAAGCTGAAAGGTTGATATGAAGGAACCCAGCATACACAGCTGTCACACTGTGAAATAATAATAATGCCAGCTGTCCTGCTAGAACCGTGCAGTTGGGTTTGAGACCAATGCAGTTGCGGTTCAATGAACCGATCAATCAAACTGCTACATGCCATCACGCTGTGAGGTTGACAGTGTGACCAGCACTATTACTGAACTTACTTTCACAATGAAGCTACAGGCTGGCCTGTGACCGTGCAACTCTGGCCAACATGCTTTCTGACACTGGAAGCATCAATTGAGGCAACATATAGTCAGTCTTTCACATTACTGCTAGAACGCATTCCAAATGTGGCACTTCACACAGGAAGCACACATCTGGATATTGACAAGATTGTAAGGCAGTGTTGCGTGCAAATCAATCATGACACAGCCCTGCGGCTTCACACCAGCAGGGGCAGCAGAAGTTTCCACTTTCACAGTGCGCTAACTAGTGCGTCAGCAAGTAGAGTGAGTTGTGTTGTTGTGTGTTGTTGTGTTGTCGTTGTTGTTGGTCGTTGTTCACAGACAGGGCACACCCAGCAGCCCTCAGGGATGCTGGTGAGTGTTGGCTGTAGGCAGAAGGTATGGTAGCCTGCATTGCAGATATCACACAGCAGCATCTGTGCCTCTTGCTGGGGTGAGCAACAAACCCACAGCATACACAGTCATCGACTGCTGGCAGCCTAGCCCCATGCTGCAGCTGCTGACGAAGCAGCTCTTGCTGCTGATGCTGCTTCTCCTGCTGCTGCTGCTGCTGCTGCCGCAGCAGCTCCTGCTGCTGACGCAGCTGAACACGCTGTGACTGCCTACAGCAGCTGTTTCTGTGGCCCTGTGCACCAGCAGGGGCTTCTGCTGCAACCGCACCTGCGGCTGCAGCTGCCAACTCCTGCTGCTGCTGATGCTGCTGCTGCTGCTGCTGCAGCTGTTGCTGCAAGCGGTCAAATTGCCTACAGCGTCGTTTGCTGGGGCGCACTGTTTCACCAGCGGCCTCTGCTGCGGCTGCTGCTGCAAATGCCTGCTGCAAGTCATCTGCAAGGCCCTGGAGGTCTGGTGGCTGTTGCACCTGGCCAGAAAGCTGCTGCTGGTGTATCTGATCCCTCCATGCCTGCTGGCGCTGCAGCTGCTGTGTTTGCTGCGCATGGAATTCTGCGATTCGTTCTGGGTCCAGTACATCTAAGTCGTCTGTTTGCCGCAGCAGGTCTAAAACGGCCTGCCTATGTTCTGCAGTAGCTTTGTTACACTTGTCGAAGACGTGCCTAGCACAATACTGTAGCCTTAAAGACAGGCCATAGTCACACAAGTTGCAGCTTACTCTGTTCTTTGATTCTCGTTTGAAATATCGTGCGATGAGGAAATGTGTTTGTTTGGGCATGCCCGAATTGTGAAAACGAACATTGCACTGACGAAGAACAGCAAGTACAATCGAGATATTGTATTCAATACACAGTGAGTGAGGGTCCTTGTGATGTACAATTTGACTGGACGATATGGGCGCAGCCGCCTGAGTGTTACTTTACAGCCCCTCCCAGACAAGACATCCGATACAGGCTCCAACATGCTCAACGCATTTTTGATGTATTTGGAATGCCAATGCGGTGGCATTCAAGGCTTGAAATGGCCCCAACCGTTAGCGCAATTTCCGGGCCGGGCCGGGTGTCCCAAACTTTGCACGAGGTGCTCTATATGTGGTACCCTATTCGATTCCTGGCATATTTTGCATATTCCGCCTAGGTCTCAACTTGCAATCAGCATTTTGTGTTGCAGTGTTGCTCAAAACAATCCCAGCATAATAGGCAGGAATGCGCAATCGCGCAACACACGTAGCTGGACGCCATGACACTATACATCCGATGTTATGATATGCATTAACCTCAATCAATTCAGCACACTTCACCGGCCACCATACACCAGCTTGGAAGGTGGCTGCATCAACGGGAACTCTGGATCATGCTTCGGAAAGCCAACACAGTACGCAGGGTCATCGCCCCGCCTGTTGTCTCCCCAACCTCCTCGCAGCTTGCATCTACCGTGCTGCTCTCGTGCACCTTTTGGGCCGAACTGGCTGAAGAAGCAAGGGTAGGAGCACACATGGCTTGCGATGGTCCAAGGTATCAGCTGGCAGCCGTTGACTGTGGATAGCTGCTGCCAGGCTGCTGACTGCACGGGCATGGAGTCAGGTTGGAAGTTGATGGTGCCACCAACTGTACATGGCATGCAGCAGCAGGGGCGGAGTGCAGTGGGTGAGGAGCGGTGGCAGAATGCACACAGAACCAGATAGAGGGCAAAACTGCCAGCAACTGCTGTTTGCTGTCCGCAAGCCATCAAGTTGCTATACTTGTCAACATAGTTGTGCATGGCTAGGGAGTGCACCCAGTCAGCAGGGGGGGTACATCATGGCCATACTGCAGTGAGGCTGGTACGCAGCTTCACACAACACTTTGTCAACTTTTGACATGGACAGAGCTGAAGCCTGGCAGCAGCAGCGGCAGCAGCAGCAGCAGCAGCAGCTGCAGCAGCACAGTCTGCTTGCTTGCTTACCTGGCTGGAACGCCCAGCTGGTGACGCCTGGTGCCCAGGAGGGCGGCGGGGAGTTCCTGCACGCCATCATGCGTGGCGCACAGGGCACCTGGGGCACAACATCAACTGTGTGCGCAATCCTGCATAGCAGCAGGTGTGAGCAGCAGGTGTGAGGGCACAACTTGATGCAGCATGTTGCATGACTGTGATCTGCAGGAAAGTATCTAGCAGACAGGGGGGGAGGTACATGGCAATGGCCATTATGCATGAATGGATAAAGCCCAGGTGTTTGCACCCAAGGCCATGCATGCGTGGTTGTTTACCTGCGGGTGTTGACTAGCTTGTTGTAGGCCTTGACAAAAGCCGGGTTGCCAACATTGGGTGGGGCAAACTGCAAGCAGCAAGCAGCTAACAATGCACTCACTCGACAAGCCGTCATGGCTGATGATTAAACATGTACAGCTTGCAACAGTAAGGGATGTCTGGCTTGGCAGGCGCCTCACACGTCTGCAGCTGGTGCAGCGCGTCACAGTGTTTGTTGCTGCAAGTGCCTGACGTCATATCATGATAGTATCGTGTAGGCATAGCTGGCATCAGCGCCTGTGACGGATGGTGATGCGCTTTGTGAGCAGTGGCAGCTAGGATACAGCTTGGGGCCTCACCAGCAATGCGCTGACCACCACGGGCGGCTTGCCTGCCTGCTTGAGCTGGGCATCCAAATACACCTGGCAGCAGCAGCAGCAGTAGCATGGGCAGTGGACAAGATGTGAGGTGGTGTGTTCACGCTCCCGTGGAATGGTCGGAGATGCAAAGCTGAGGCTGCTAGCAGTGCTTTGCCGCACGAACAGGCACTGGCAGAGCATAACAAATACGTTATGAGCACATCACACTGCTCTCAGCCATCAACTTCTGCTGCACAGATGCTGTGGCTTTAAGCAAACCTTTGCATCTGACTGCTAACCTTTATGCATGGGTGCGTGTGCTGGCGCCAGCTCTCCTTACCTGTGCCCGGTATGCAATCAGAGTTGCCAGTGCAGCTCCCAAGCTGTGACCACCAATCATGACGGCGGTTGTGCTGCCCTGAACAACTTCTGCCTCCAGGGCTTTCTGAATACCTGGCCAGATGTGTGCAGCTGCTGCTTTGAAGCCTCGCTCAATAAGGCCTGGGAATGCAGCATCCCTGACCTGCATGTATGTGAAGTCTGCAGGCGGCAGTAGCAAGAGCCAAGTGAAGTGAAGGCTCGTATGTCGCCAACCATTGCTGCAGGTGACTCATACAAGCAGCTGTTTCAAGATACAAGCAAACATGGTACGAGAAATCTGCAGGCGGCAGCAGCGAGGGAGAATTGAAATGAAGGCTCATATGCATCAGCATATGCCGTAGCCATGGATGCTGGTGGCTAGTGCAAGCTCAGCAGACAGCGGCTGTCTCAGCGCGCTAAACGCGTCATGCAAACATGGCATGCTGCAACCATTGACAAGCTGAGCCGCTGCCTTGCAAGCGAGCACCATCTGCTGACTTATCACACAGCAAGCAAACACGACATTCACTGACAACCCAGCACCATCTGCTGCCCAAAGTTGCTCACCATCAGCCCACTCCGCAGCTGCACAGCACAAGATTCAGCAGCAATGTGACAGAGCAGAGCAATGTTTAGTGAACACAGAGGTGTAGAATCAAGGGTTACCTGCTTAGCAAATATCAATTTCACTGCAGTGTGCAAATCCCTACTGCTGCACGACTAACCTGCCTGCAGGGGCAGGAGAAACTACGCTTGCACGCAACGCACAGGCTGGCAGCTCTCCTCTCACCCGTTATAGTACCGCGTACAATCACTGCTAGCGCCTTGCTGCTGCTGTGCTGTATTGTAGCGCTCATGGGCAGGTACTGCTGCCCAGGGCCCTCTGGTATGGCCTGCATGCTGAGCAGCGACCAGCCGGCTGGCAACCTCCAAGGTGTTCTGTAGCTGCTGTTCTGCTTGCAGGTGGCCCTGCGGGTGGCACGGAACAATGCATATGATGAGCAATTGCACGAGTAGAAATCAGTCAAAATGGTGTGTCTAAAGACTGTGGCATCGTGCTTGCAGGTTCCTGGTGCTAGAGTGTTCTTGCAATCTATCACCAGCAGCTGGCGCAGCTGGCAACTGCAGACGCGCCAAAGGTTATTCAGCTGATCTGCATGTGCAGGTGCTGCCAGCTTCGTAGCAACTTGCGTGCTGTTACAGTTAGTACAGACAAACACGCATTTGTCAACTGTGCAGAGCATGCTGCTCTCACCACAGCTCCATGTTGATGACATTGGCGATGAACCTGCAGCAACAGTCACAACAGCAGACTCATCACCCTAGCAACTTGCCGATTTTCAGGAATATAGTCCAATGTGTTGCAATGCATGCATATTCCACAGGGTGGCGTCAAGTAAAGCAAGCTACGAATCACCAAGGAGGTTAGAACATACAGAGGCACTGAACACCGGACTTAGTACTAATGTGGCTACACCAGCATGGCTAGTAAGTGTGAGTGGTTCACCAGTACATTGTGCCGCCCTCTGCTTGAAGAACTGCTTGCTGGTCAGAAAAAGCACCCACTGGCAGCGGCCGCCTGTCAGGCAGCGGTGCTGGAATGGGCCTCCCTGCAGACACAAAAACATGCAAACAACTAGTAAAACACACTGTGCAAAACGCTGGCCCAGCATGTTGGCTGGATGCTTGGCGGGAAGGAGCGTGGACGCCAAAGCAGCACAACCAAGCCCAGCATTTGGTGGCGAGGCAGCATATGACCTCCTGTTGTTGCCAACTCGCATGCACAGCATGAGGGTGCTGCTCGCTGTTACTCACCATCAGCGCCAACAGGCTTGACCTGAACTTGCTGGTGTGGTTTGCATGCTGCACGAACTTGCTTGGCTGCATCTTCCACTGCCTCTAGCAGTGTGCAGCCAGCCACGGACGGCCTGCAGCAGTGAGACGGTCTTAGTGCCACATTTGCACATATGGTATCAGCAAACGCACGATTAGTTTGATTGTGCTCTTCTGCCGAACCCGAATGCAGCATGGTGGTGATGTGCGCCATTACTAATCGTCTAACTGCAGCCGGCTCTAGAGACAGCAGATCTGCTGTAGGTGGTACCACGCAGGAGTCCTGCAGCTCACCTCTGCAGCCCAAAGCTCTGGCAGAAATTGTCAGGGCGAACAGTTAGGGTCTTTCCAGCGATACGGGTGAGGCCTTCACCGCAAGATAGCCTGCTGAAGCTTGATTGGTAGAGACTCTGAGCAGAGGCCTGCTGCCAGGCTGTCAGACAAGACCCCACCAGCAGAAGCACCGATAGACGCGCGTTCAGCCGAAGCATCTTTACTACTGTGTCTCAAATCGATTCAAGGCCACGGGTACGCCATGATTGTGGTTGCCATGTTCCCGATCTATGTTTTGCTCTAACTTGAGATCACCACGCTAGGTGCAACCACGTAAATTTATGGGCAATTGAACTTATATTCATTGATTCCGCGGGTGTAGAGACCTTGCAACAAGGGCTATGCGGCGCTCCTGTGGATTATTACAGAGAAGTCACATGCTGCCAAACCCGCGCCTGTTCTTTCGCGCCTCGACAGGGGCGACTTCATCATAAAGCTCTCCTAAATGATCGAATCCATGTTTGCTTCCTGCATGCGGCAGGCAAGTGATCGACGCAAATCATGCAACACTGGTCACCACGGTCAGAGGGGTCAGTCACAGTTCAGCAGCAGACACAGCAAGCATACCATGCTTGCATCCCTTGCTGCCCGGCTAGGCAGTCACAGAGTCAAATATCCACACAATCCAGCAGCTGTGACAGACATAGAACCTACTTTACAAGGGGCACCTCTGGTACGCCATACTGGTATGATCAAGGCCTCATGATATCATGACGAAACGAGCCAGTGCTCTGTCCTGACGTGGATTCAATCAAAAGAAGCACCTGGGGAAAAGGTATACAAAGGGCATACCATCTGTTTGGATCATTCAGCCTCCCAGCTTCCCAATATCACTGAAGGCTACACATGGTCCACACACCTGAAATAAACATGTCCAGGTGCAGCAGACTGCAAGCCTTTCAGAACGCGCGTTTTGCCATAGCAAACATCATGCTTAATACAAATCAGCGTGCTATTGCATGGAAGCGTTTCAGCTTCACATCAATCGCCCCAGGCCGCGCCACAAACTTGTACTGCGCATCTCCCAGCCACTGCTCCACTGCCCTCGGCAGACTCGCCTCGCCTGCGCTGCTGTTATTTCCCTTCCCCACAATAACCCGCAGCTGCTGACTCAACGCAGCCTGCCGTACATGCAGCGGCTGATTGTCTGTCAGCAGCAGCTGCGTCAAAGCATACTTCCTGCTGCTGCTACTGCTGCTACTAGTAGTACTGGTACCGCCTGATGTCCTGCCAGCTGACTGTAACTCTCCATCACCATCAGGGCCAGCCGCTGCTGTTGCTGCTGCTGGTTGCGGCTGTGCTGTTAGGTCTTGTACAATGTCCTGCAGCAGCTCCAGCCGCTGCTGCAGTGCTAGCAGGGCCTCTCCTACGTGCAGGCCATGGAGGTCTAACTCCCACTGCAAGGCACACAGCAAGTGCGGCAATCGCAGCAAGTGTGGCAGGTGTGGCGGACAAGTCTTCAGGTAGAAAAAATATATTAAGATCCAACGCAGCTGCTGTGCATTGAGGGGAGCTAAGCGTTCAGGGTGTAGTTTCTGCAGCCTTACCAGCCGCACCAGCCGCGGCACAACAGACAGCACCTGCCCTGCACCACACTGCCATGATGGAGCATACGATACGCAAGTTGGTTACCAGCGCTGCTGATGCTTGCTGGCCTTCTCAGGAGAAGGCTTCTCATCACGAACACTTCATCATGAACAGTTCTCGCCAGTCCGCTGAGGCTGTCCATGTTGCCATGATGGAAGCATACTAATAGTGTGCACATGATATGCCAGTTGATCGCAAGGACTGCCTATGCATGCTGGTCTCCTCCCCATTTCATCATGAACAGGCCTCAAAAACAGGCCTCACCAGACCGCTGGGGCTGTCCATGTTGTGCAGCACCTCAATCTTGAGCGCAGCCGCAGCGTGTGCTGCATCTGCTGCCTGCTTGAGGGAGGCTGCCTGTGAGTGCAGCTCATGTGCAGTGCTGCGGGCGCCAGCAGCTGCAGCAGCAGACGCCCTGCGTGCATTCACCACAGAACGGCACATGATAGTGCTTTGTGACGCGTTCTAATGCATTGCCAGTGAATTGAATGAGTGTGTTTGGCAGCTGCAGATACCACCAAGGGGGGTATATTAAGAAATAGTCTCTTAATATATATACCCCCCTTGACGTCACTTGACTTGTCCGTGCGTCCAGGCAAACTTGCTGTTGATTAGCTGCCAAGCCCCGTGTCTCCACAATGCATTGCAGCCAGTGCAAGTGCTTCTTCTACAGAACAGCTGCCTGGTAGCCACCACAGGTGCAGCAGCCTTGCGACATGATGCACCCCAAACGCCACATGCGCGCTCCATAAGCCGGACATTCAAGAGTTGACAATCTGCTGCTCCTTACCTGCGCAGTACCTTCTGCCATTGGCGCGTCAAGCGCAACGCATTGCTCCGCACACGATGGTAGATGTCACCTGAGCCTGGCTCTTCCTGCTGCTGCTCCTGCTCCTGCTGCTGCTGCTGCTGCTGAACAGTGCCGCTTGCACTATGACTACTACTCTGCACTGCTACTGTGGCTGAGACATCGTCCCTGTAACTGCTGCCACCACCACCAGCAGCAGCAGTGTCGCCTCTGTCAGCTTGCAAGCTAACTTTGCTCACAGACTGTCTGCCGCTCCCTGCTGGTGCTAGGTCAGCAAGTGCTGCTGCTGCCGCTGCTGTATTGTTGTCTACGCTGGATAGCACTTCTTGCAGCAGCTCTTGATCACACCAGGGATGCAACTGCGCCAGCTGCTGCACCAGATTTGGCAGGCCATGCTGCGCACGAGGCTGCTGCTGCTGCTGTTGCTGCTGCTGCTGCAGCTGGTGCTGCTGCTGCTGCTGCTGCTGGTTTGAGGACGGCCTGTGCTGCTGTTGTTGCCGTTGCTGGTGCTGCTGCTCCTGCTGCAGCTGCTGTTGCTTTGCAGCCTCAGCAAAAGAGGGAGCTGAGATGCTGCGTCTGACACCTCCTTTGGGTGGTAGCGAACATTGCTGGTGTTCTGTAGTAATGTCACCTGGCGACAATGCGCTGCTACTGCTGTTGCCTGCAAGGGATGGAAATGCATCTGCAGTAATCTTCGGAGGTGGTGGCGCTTGACCACGCTGCCTAACAAACACAGGTGCTGGCGGTGACCTGTGCTGTGCATATGCTGGGCTAGATGGTGCACT
This sequence comes from Tetradesmus lagerheimii, assembly GCA_902809745.2. Classification (NCBI taxonomy): domain Eukaryota; kingdom Viridiplantae; phylum Chlorophyta; class Chlorophyceae; order Sphaeropleales; family Scenedesmaceae; genus Tetradesmus; species Tetradesmus lagerheimii. Next base: position 10,873 of record CADDIJ020000051.1, read on the forward strand.
GCTGCTGCTGCTGTTATGCTGCATTCCACTGACGTTGCTGTTGCGCAGGGCAGCCCAGGTTTGGCCAGTTGATGGTGGTGTGGCAGGACGTGCCTGCAGGATGACCGGTTGCAGGTAGGGCTTGGAGCTTAGGCTGCTGTGCTGGGTGGATGATGATACTGATTACGGCTCTGATGCGTCAGTGTGCAAACATAGCTTACATGAAATGCATAGTTGCGGTCCTGCATCTACTAGCCGCACCTTAGGGCTGCAATAATTGCCCCGACCAGCAGCAGCAGCAGAAGCAGCACGAGCAGGAGCAGCAGCTGCTGGTTGCTGTTGCAGCAGCAGCTCCGCAGCTGCTTCCAATGCACCTGAGCTGCTGTTTAATGCAGCATCTATTTGTGATTTGCTGTGCAAAGGGAACAGCTCCTGCAGTTGTTTGCTGGGTCCAGTCATAGCATGTGGCTGCAGGAACCTTGTTGGGGTTGCTGGCTGTACTCCAAAGGCGGCATCAGCTCGCTAGGCGCAGTCTTGCAAGTTCACCGATGTAGTTATAATGCAATTGAAGCACATGAGGCAGCACATGTGGTGCTGGAGGGATATGCCGCTGTCTGGCGAGCAATTCGCGGTCATTGGCAGCACACGTAGTATTCGTCATAATCTCGGCGATCACAACCCTTCTGCAAGTGTGACACATGTGCACCCTGTTGAATTACAAGTCATGGCAACAGCTGGAACCATACTCATGTTCCCGGCCCGGGAGACAGGGGCTTGAGGTTCGCAGCGTGGCATGGCAACTCCACAAGCCCCTTCCTGCGCTGCCGCTCTTGCAAACAGGTCATGCACAGGGCTTCTCATGGTACGAAGGATTCAATCATGGAGGAGATTACCAGCAAGGGCCGGGAATTGCTGTCCCAACCTGCCTTCAATATACAACCACACCCTGGCAGCGTGTGAAGAAGAAACAATGGGCAGCATGCTCTGCCTAACTGAACATGGCCTTCTTGAGCAGCCTAACTATCAACAAGGGACGCTAGTCCAGCCGTATAATTTGGGCAGAAATGCCTGCAGAGACAGCTAGCTGGCAAGCAGGCAACAACACGAGCAAGCTTTCTCAGACTGTCCCGCTGCTGGCATTCATTCAAATCATTCAACACGCTCTCGCAATGGCAAAGCTGATGCATGCAGTTGGAAACCGTATGGGTCCAAGCTGTAAAGCAAATCAGCACTTGAAACTAAGTCCTCTCGCTCACACATACGTGGTGTGTAGCTGCTTACCTCCAAGCCGCAGACAGCACCGTAGCAGCACGACTCTGCTACATGTGCAGCAACCAATCTGACTTTGAATCAAATGCACCACATGACTGGCAGAACTTCTTTGTGCATCTGAAGCAGAGACAAAGTGATGGTGTACTGCAACAACACTCTCAGCAACATACAGAGCTTCTCCACTGCACTCCTCCCAGTGATTGATTGGTTCAATCAGTCAAAGCACATGCCAGGCAAACACACATTTCTTGTTTGTCAGCCGAGGCTGCTGAACAGAGCTGATGTCAAACATACATGTCCTGCAGCTGTACTGATTTGCTCAACAGCAACAGGACATGGTAGCACAAAGGTAACCACCAGAGCAGCTCTGCCGGCAAACACCTGTCTGTCAGCTCAACTCTGCGATGCTCTGTGCACAGGACGCCACCTGTCTTTGCACCAGGCAGGCAGCAGCAATCACAACAACAGCTGCAAACCAACTCGCACCAACGCTCACAACTCAAGGTATGCCTCTCATGCACCTAACCTAAGGTGCGAGGGCAGTCTGTGTGGATATGCACACTGTATCAGCCCATCTGCACTGTCACGTGAATACGCTCCACACATGCACCTTGCAGCAATCAACAAAGCACTGATAACTGCGGCACAGCTGTGCATCTGTCATCACAGCAGAGAGCTTCTCCCAACGAGTGATGCACATGACACTTCAAATATGTCTGTTCAGCAGCTGCACCTCTCTCGCCTGCAGAGCGCACACTCATCACTCACAACAGCACCAGCAGCACCCCGCCCGCCTCAGAAACGCACAATTCCCATGCCAATATGTCAAAAAAGAACTCGGAATACACTCCGTGCAATGTACTTCTGACATCACCACCAACCCTACACCCTGTCACCCCGCTTACAGCTCCAGCACGAAGCGAGCAGCAGCAAACACAGCCAGCCAGAATGCGCCTGCGATCACGAGCTTGCCAGCCTGGTCGCCAGCGCTGCTGATCCTGTCCTGAAGGCTGCTGACCAATGCACGGCCGCTTGCCAAGGCGCCAGCACCGCCCAGCAGTGCAATGGCTGCCAGCAGCAGAGCCTTTGTCTTGTCATCAATTGGGGCCTGCGAGGCGTACAGAGAACATGCAAAAACAAGGCGTATGGTAAGGACATGTGAAGAGATAGAGATGGCATGCAAGCGATGGATTGGTGCAGATGGGTTGGAGCACTGCTCACCGAACCACCTGCCACCAGCACGCATACAGCAACAATGCACAACAGAACAGCATCAGCAGAGGTCGTCTTCCTCGATGCATCAAAACTCCGTACACTGCAAAACCAAACCAGACCACTCACGTTGGTGATCTCAGTCCTGACAGCGATCTCCCCAAGGTCTGTCAGCTCATTCAGCAGCAGGCCACCGCCGGCACCAGCCACCACCAGCAGGCCTGCGATGGCCACTGGGCTAAACTGCTTGCCTGGCTGCCGGGGGTCCCTCAACTGAATGTCACCAGTCTCAACAAACTGCTTGAGGCCCTTCTCACCACCAGCAAAGCCACCGGTGGCTCCGGCTGAATTGGCAACAAGAAATGACAAGAGAGACATGACAAGTGAGACTGGGACAGAGGATTGGTGGTTATGAAATATGAGGAAGAGAGCTGGACAGCCTATCTGCTGGCCAGGCAGGCTAGGCTTTCTTGACTGCAGCTGCCTGCTGCTCAACCGTTGCTCAACAGACTACATTGCCTCACCAAACCAGCTGTCAGTGTACGCATTGGCTTGGATTCAATTTGATTCACAACACCAGCCACAAGCAGCAGAGCAGCAGCAGCAGCATTAGCAGCAGCGTGTGCTCCACTCACGGAAGATGCCGATGTCATCCTTGGCTGGGTACTTCTTGGGGTCATCCAGGATGAAGCGGCCTGGCGCACCGGCCTTGCGCACCTCCAGCTCACTGCAGCAGCAGGCAGCAGCAGCAGCAGCAGGCACAAGGTGGGGTCAGAATATGCGTGTCCAACAACATGTACAGCTACAGCAAGCAGAGAGGCATGTGCTGGCCAGCAACCGGACTTTACCAACATGTCAGGCCAACTCCAGAGCATGAGCAGGCAAGTGACTGCGTGCACTGCATCAGCCAGCAGCCGCATCCACATCAGCGCCAGCGCCACACTCACTCCTGTCAAGTCAGGCTACATACGGAGCATCAGAGCGATAGCAAGCAGGCAAGCGAACGGCGTCAGCCAGCAGCCACATCAGCGCCACTCACTCCTTTGCGTAGCCTACGTATATGGGCTGCTTGCCGTCCTTGGGTGCTGGCGGTGTTGCGGGCCTGCCTGCTGCTGCTGCTGCTGCTGCTGTGGGCTCTGCGGGCTTGGCGCCTGACTTTGCTGCTGCCTTCTCACGCATGACCTGCTCGCGCAGCTGCCACAGGCCAGCCTCACCGCCAGCCCAGCCGCCTGCAGATATGTTGGGATACGGGATACAATATTGTTGAGTTGGACAAGAATGGGGTTGAGTACAGCACACTGGGAGTTGGCAGGCAGCTGAGCAGGCGGACATGCAGCGAGGGGTGCATGCCTCCCAGCAGTGCAAGGAAACTGTGAGAAGGTGCAAGGAAACCAGTGAAGTGAGCTTGTGCACATTACCCGCTTGCAAGATCCCCACACCAGGTGTCAAATCAATCCCAGCTGTGAATGCGGAAACTAAGGGCTTGTCGCAGCAACCGCGGCGGCAGCAGCAGCAGCAGCAGCGCACCTGTTGCGCCCAGGAAGGGTCCGAGGTCATCCTTGCCCGGGTACTTTGTGGGGTCATCCTTGATCACACGGCCCTTGCGGCCCTCAGGGCGTGCATAGTCACCCTTAGGGAAGCCAATGTAGATCTCTGCCACCTTCTCATCATCTGCTGGTGCTGCTGCAGCTGCTTCTGCGCGCTCTGCTACGCTGGTGCTGGCTGCCTGTGGATCACAGCAGGAGCAGCAGACGGGCGGTGGGTGGTAAGAGGATGTTAGCTACGTGTGTGTGCAAGCTTTGGCGCTGGTAACTGAGTCAGGGGTGCTTGGTGTGGGTGTGCGTCCAGCACATAGCATGTCACGTGTGCCGGCGTGTAGCCTTTCTGACGCATGCGCAGACCGTGTAATATTCCTAATACTAGTTCAAGCATGATTTTGCCCTGAACACGGCCAGTGGCACAACTTGCGTGGCGCTGCCGGTGCGGGGTGATGCTGTCAGGCGCGCTGAGACAGTCCTGACTTTGACATGGAATACATTTGTGACAGATTTAACACGGCAGCAATTGAACTGTGCCCTTGGCGCAGGGACTGCGTGTGCGTGGCAGCAGCAGCAGCACCTCGACATTCCTCTTTCGCACACACCTTAGTGACCACAGTCCTGTTACGCCTGCTTACAACGCGTGTGTTCACACCAGTAGCTGCTGGCTGCCTGAGGAGCTGCATCCTGACCCTGTGCAATGCGGGCTGGTGCAAGTAGGAACGACACGAATGTGTGGGGCTGAGATGTGTGTGTGGCTTCAACAGGATATCAACTGACTCAGACAGTGGTTAAAGGAGCGTTTCTGAGGCGAGCTTGGGGTGATTACGGTGCCGTGAGGCCTGTCATGCCGCGTTAGTCTTTGAAGCCTCGCATTCTCCTACAGCACTCTCCTATCAAGCGCTGACTGGATCTTCAGTTCCGTTCTTGCTCTTAAATGGTGTAGTTATTCCGGCATGCTCGAAAGTTAGGAAACTTATGGCTGAGCAAGTGCCACGAGTGCAACAGCTCAGCGTTCCTGCACACGCCCGCGCTTTTCGCCCCTGCTTTCGACAAAGTCGTCGACCGTAGCAATTGTTGACCAGGTATAAACCAAAGCTTTATTCTTACGACGACGAGACTGTGGCAGCGGGACTGTCCCAGCTGCAGCCAGCCACGTGGCGCACAGCAACAGTGCTGACGCAAGTTCACGCTGTGCCATTGCCTGCAGCGCCTGTCCAGCCATTATTCAAACCCTGCATATGACTTGTATGATATCTGCAACACAGCATGCCCTATTTCATGCTGTGTCGCCTGAAAACAGTGTTTCACAGCAGAGAGGACCGTGTTGCACATCCAGCCTGTGTGGACAGCACATGCCTGCACCTGCACGGTTCAACATGAACCTGCTGATTTACACTACGAGCATCGCCTCACACAACGTACTCATCTTATGTCTCGACCCAGAGTTTCACCACCTACACCACAGCAACAACTACAATCCATCTCATGTCTTCTGCCTGTGGCACTGGCTGTATAGTGAACGGATCCTGGACTCCAGGTAAAAGCAAAGTCACACCTTAATGCAATGGCTGTCAAAGTCGATAGACATCAGCTGGCCCACTACCCCCACCTGCTAATTTCTTCAGAAAACATGCCATGAACTCAATACACCATGTTTTGACAGGCAAGTGATGCCCATCATGCGCTGCTGGCCACATCCGCAAGACACCTCATTGGCATGCATGCATGGTTGCGCAACCAGACGGCAGCCACAACGCCATAGGAAGACGGCAGCAGCAGTCCAGCTGACACGGCAGCAACCGACCAGGATCACCAACGCTACAGACATATCTGCACACAACTGCCGGATGTACATGGCCTGGTATTAGGCTGCCCGCATCCCCGGCAAAGCCAATGAGACAAGTTGAACATGTCCCTTGATATTTTGGGTGCAACAAGTTCCTGACTTTTGCCAATGCAAGTCATACTGCCAGTCCCACGACAGAACACTGCTATAGCACAGCCTGTGGCTGGCAGCCATACATGCAGTGTGTGTGGAAGTGCAGTCGGAATCTTCAGTGAAGACGTGGCGGCTGCCGTCAGTCGACTGACGTCATTGTAACCCGTAGGGACAGCGCAGTCAACAGCCGCGGCGCTACGTGCTTGCAGCCCATCAGGAGTCATGGGACATGGCATGGCAACGTAATCGGCTGGTGGCAGAGAGCCGACATGCACCCTCCTGCTACCACATACCCTAGCTGTTGTCACTACATGGCGTGCACTACATCAACGCGCCAACTGCACACTATTGCCGGGCCTGCTGCATCGTCACACTGTATGCACGATGAAGTTTGCAGGACTCAAATCTCATCAGCGCACAAACAAGACCAGTACGCAGGTCACACACATGGCACTTGCGATAATGTGTCACTTGCGATTGAACTCCGACACATCAAGCCTCTTGCAAGACACTACTTGCTGCTTCCAGTCCAGCGCATCACACAGTGGCTCTGCATGCTGGATGCTGTGTCACTGACATCAAGCTGCTGCAGATCAAAGAATCAGGCTGCTGCAGATCAAAGTATCAGACTGCTGCAGATCAAGATGACCGACTCAATACCGTCAGTGTTGGTCATGATCACTCCTGCACAGCTGCTGCTACTGCAGACATGCAAAGGGCTTGTGGGAGAACCGGAGAAGAAGGTTGAGGGACGCCAACAACAGTGCAGTCATGTGCCTTTGCTATATGAACGCTGTCAAAAGCTGACTGATGTATGCATGCATGTGACAGGTCACAAGAACTGTCCTCCGCTTGTTGCAACAATGTACTGTGCTACATGACTGTGCATTTGTACATATGTTCAACACATCTGCCCCAACACTGTTGCAGTTTCTAGATCCGACACATGTCACCGCCAGCATTCAAATCCATTTCTCAAGACGCGACCACTGGCACGCGTCATCATGCATACATATCAACCATGAAATGCACACCAAACTCCCCGGGTCCTGGCTGTCATGCATCGTTATGACGTCTATACACACCCATGCGATACAACAACTGCCAGCTGGGACGAACCCCAGTCACCTGCCAAGTAGCTTTTGCTGTACTTCTCTGAAACACACACTGTGCACACTACCTGAAACTACATTGGGCACCAGACGCGCCTCTACACAACACCCAGTTGGCTTACAGCGCCTGGATGTTTCCTGAGCTAGCGATTTGCTCACAAGATCTGCCATACGATGCACATACACAACTAACACACAAACTACAGCCTGTGGAACCTGGCTCCTGGATATGCATCCTTGCTACCCTGTTGTCTGTGTCTGCTAGCAAAGAATGCTGAAGCTGAACTCTCAAGGACAGAAGTACTATCAGCCTGGCAGGCCCAAAGAACTTCAATGTTCTTCATGCCTGCTATCAATTCTGTATTATATCCAACCCCTGTCAGCATGTGTTGTGTGCATCACTCAGCCCCATCCTTGGGGAGCCCACTGCCCTGGCCAGAAGGATGGCCAGAGCCTGCTGCCGCACCCTGCTGCTGCTGCTGCTGTGCTGCCTGCACAAGTGGAGCAAGCGTAGCCAGCAGCTGCTGCAGCAGCGCCGAGGACTCAACCGGAGCAGGTGCTGCAGGGGCTGCGGCTGCAGCAGTTGCAGCGTCAACAACTGGCAGTGCCGCTGCTGCTGCTGCTGCTGCAGGTGCTGATTCATGTGCTTGCAACACTTCTGCCGGCAATGCTGCAGCAACAGCACCACGCGACGGCTGTAGCAAGACTTGGCCCTCTGCTGCAGCCGTCACCTGAGCTGCTGCAGCGCTGTGTGGCAGCTGTGCTAGTGCTGCCAAAGGATCTGCTGCTGCTGCTGGTGGTGGTGGTGCTGCAGCTGCTGCTGACTGCTCTTGTGCAGCTGCCAACAACCGCAGCAGAGCTAGCTGTAAGTCGGGCGCTGGCTCCTCAGCAGCTGCGCTATCCTGCTGCTGCTGCTGCTGCCGCCGCTGGTGCTGCTCTTGCTGTGCACTGATGTGTGGCAGCAGCGCTGACAATGAATCTGGCAGCACTGCTCCTGCCACTGCAGCGCCTGCTGCTGCATGTCGCTGCCTCTGCACAGGCACAGCAGCTGCAGCAGCTGCAGATGAGGACGCAGCTGCTGCCTGCAGTGCATGCATTGCCAGCAAGGGCTGTGCAACTGCGTGTAACCCAGCTGGCACCACTACTGCTGCTGCTGGTGCTGCTGCTGGTGCTGCTGTGACGGGCAGTTGCAGCAGCAGCTGCTGACCTGAAGCTGCCGCTCCAAGCTCTTGAGCTGGCCGCTGTCTGGTTACTAATGGTCTCAGCACCTGTAGCAGTGTTGCTGACTGAGTAGTAGCCGCAGGAGTTGATCCTGCAAGGCCAGCTGTCACTGCCGCTGCTGTTGCTGCTGCTGCTGTTGCTGCTGCTTGATTGTGTGCTAGCTGCAACGCTGGAAGCTGTACGCCTGCTAGCCCTGCTACTGGCTGCTCTACTGTAACAGCGCAATCACCAGGCAGTGGCTGCTGTCCTGCTTGCTGTGCCACTGCTGCTGCAGCCGCAGCTGCCGCTGCTGCCTCAGCTGCGGCCTCTTGCTGCTGTTTCTGCAGCTGTGCTGCCTCTTGCTGCCGCAGCAGCACCGCAGCTGATGCTGGTGACAGGGGCGTCCCGCTCACTACATGCTGCACTAGCTCTACCAGCAAGATCAGCTCCTCTACCTCCTGTGCCTGCCGGCCTAAGTCTGCATGCACTGCAACGAGCTCCTCTTGTCTCTGCTGCGCCTCAATTTGCGCTAGCTTCTGCCGCCGCTTCGACCGATCTGCAGATTCCCTGTTCGCCATGATCCGCCGCGCCTTCTTTTCAGGTATCGAGGGATCATCCAAAGGGTTTGGGGCTTTGGGCCGGCCAGCTTTGCGCTTTGCAAGGCTTGAGGGGTCTGGTGCTATCCCTGCTGGGACTCCCGGTAGCAGGCCAGGGGCCGAGTGCAGCAGTAACGGGCCGCCAGCAGCTGCAGCAGCTGCAGCAGCAGGCGTGCAGGGCACTACAGCCTGACCTCCTGCAACCATGCCCCACAGATGTGCAGCTGTAGCAGCCGGCAGTGCTGGCGGCCAATTTATGAGCTGTTGGCTGCCTGCAAGTGCTGCTGGTGCCGCCGCTGCTGCTGCTGCTGCAGCTGCAGTGCCCGGTCCTGCACCATGCAAGCCTGGAAAGGCTGCTGCAGCAAGCAAGGCCACTGTAGTTGCAGCAGATGCTGCTGCACCGATGCTGCGATGCACCTGCTGCTGCTGCTGCTGTTCTGGCGATCCAGATGTGCTTGGCTCATCCTGTTGCTGAAGCTGCTGCTGTTGCTGCAGCTGTTGCTGCTGCAGAGGCAGCCCAAGGCCAACTGGACCTGCGGCCTGCTGTCCCACCGGTTCCTTTTTCGCCTGCCCTTCGGAGCCATTTCTGCTAGCTACAGTCGGACCGCTGAGCTGCTGAGCCTGGTCTCTGGACTGAAGGCTTGGGGCATCCAAGGGCGATTGAGCATGCTCTCCAGTTTGCATGCCTCACTGCAGCGCGCCCATTCGTTTTCCATCAGAATATGTTAGACATCAACTGGCATTCTGCGAGGCAGAAGCAAGTCAGCACGGCACACCATGGAGTCACCGCAACCTTGGCAGACAGTTGCCGAGCATCAGGAGGGTGGCCCAGCAGGAACATGAACGCTTCGTTGTACTTTTCAATGGGTTTGCAGGGGCGTACAAGGAGCAGCGTTGCCCATTGCTGCCGCGGCCGTTCGCGGACGCAAGGGCTTGCGTGCTTACAGATCAGCCATTGATCAGGTCAAAGGACACTCGCTTGTGTGTTAAAAGTAAAATTGAGAGCATAATCATCAGCTAGTTGCCAGGTACGCCATCTATGCACGAAGCTCAAACAATGAGCAAGCTAGCCTTGTCCCTGCTCCGCTTCTCACCTGATGGATCAGCAGCCGATCGTGCCACCAGCTACTTGTGGAGGCTTATTCAGTCTATGTTGACCACGCTGAAGCTTGGCTGCAGTGTCGTGCAGTTGCAGCGCATGTGCTTCGGCTGTCTTGAGAAGCATACAGACTCGACAGCTGCAGTGTAAGCATTGACGTAGTAAATTAAAATTGTAGATGAGGTGATTGCGCTAGTACCGGCGCGTTGGTTGCTCAGGAAAGCCAGAAATGTCACCTTGTCAGCAAGGCCAGATTTCGACTCAGCACGCGCGACAGGAGAGTAGCAAGCTGAAGTGCATGTAAACGGCTACGAAATGACATTTTGCAAAGCGCAAGCATGACCGGCAAGCACCCTGCTGATGTCCAGAGTTTCGTGCACGAGCAGGTCCCTCTGCCTATGGGCAAAGTAGTTCGGCAGAGGCACTAATTTCTAGCCAGACTCCTTGGGGCTGAGCTGATACGAATAAAGCGATTTGAAACAGTGAAGGAGATACTTCAGCAGAAGCAGTAGCCAGCAATCACCGAAAGTGTCAAGATGATGCCAGGCACCACAAGCGCCACTAGTACTGTACACGCATGCTCGCAGCAGAGCAACACCAAGTGCACCGCCGACTACAGTACGCCATGCATCCAGCAATATAAAAAGTGAAGCAGCATGCCTGCCACACCGTACACCCCCTGTGGTGTATTGCGTAGCTCTCGTGGCCCGATCGGCGTCACCAGCTGTCATAGCAGCTGCTGTGAACCGAAGGCACTTCGAGCAGTAGCGTCTGTACCAAATCATGATGGCAGTGATCACCGCACGCTGGCTCCCATGGCTCGCAACCGTGCCTTCATCTGATCCGGAGAGCCCGTGAACACTACGCGGCCATCTTCCATGTATGAAGCAGCATCCGCATACGCCAACTCCTCAAACCTGCGCACACACAGGGCAGACATACAGGTCGACTGTCTCTGCTTGCTGCTTACTTTCCTGCTAGCGTGCTGCTGTTAGAGGCAGCATCACAGCAGCAGCATTTGCAATGAAGGCGGCAAAGCAATAAGGCATGGCAACACCTACTGCCTGGCATCATCGTGATGACATACTGCTGCCCACACATCATGCATATTGTAGCGCATATAGCCACCAGCGCTGCCGCCAATGATGCTGCTGCGCTGCTAGCGCTCAAACCTCGGCAAGCTGTTAGCCATCCAATCAGGCTAACACCTGCACTGCGCACCTGTGTGTCACCCACACCGCGGTGACATCCCTGCGCGTGTGCGTCACTGCCCGCACTGCCTCCAGGACCCCAAACTGGTCCTCTACATCCAAAAACGTGGTCAGCTCATCCAGCAGCAGCAGCTTTGGGTCCTCAGCAAGAGCACCTGCAAGCAAGCAGGCCAGCAGCATGTGTGTGTATGTGTTGGGCAGGGCAACACAACACTCTATTATACATGTGATTACGAGGAAGCTTTTACCTGGGAACGCTGGTATATGTCGTGCGCATGCAGGTAGGCAAATGTGACAACTGATATCACACACAGGCTGGTCAGATCAACAAGCAGCAGCAGCATTGTGCCCCCAGCAAGAGCACCTGTGTTCAAGCAGTCCTAACGGTTATACTGTGGTACAGACCACCACACGCATCACACAGAGAGGCAGCTGGTGGAGACCTGCACCAGCGCATCCTCATGACATGTGATGACGTCTGCAGTCAAGCAGATGCTGACAGCCCATACGAAGCACGTGCTGTGTAACACACACTACATGCCTGTTGATGCACCAGATTTATCGTGCATCTGCACTTGCGACTCACCCTCACAACAAGCAAGGACAGCCAATGCACCACAAACACCGCACCACACAGCTTGCCCATCAGCTGCTGTGGACACGCTGCAGCAGCAGCGGCATCAGCGCACCTGCAATGGCCACTCTTTGGCGCTGCCCTCCCGACAGCGTGTGTGTGGCCCTGTGCATGAACTGCTTCATGTTGACCAGCTCCAGTGCTGTCTCCACTGCATCAGACACCTGCTGCTCAGGCAGCTTGTACCTGCAGCCAACCAGGCAGGCAAGACAGATGGGCAGGCAGGCAGGCAGAGCTCAAGTGATGCATGGGCAGCTGATACCTGCAATAAGGCAGGCACACAGGCCAACATGGCTGTCACCACTGCATCAGACACCTGCTGCTCAGGCAGCTTGTACCTACAGGCACAAAAGCAGCCAGGCAGGCAGGATGAGCAGGCAGAAAGACAGAGCTCACGTGGTGCATGAGCAACTGGCTCCTGCAGTAATGCAGGCGGGTATGCTACCGTACACAAGGCTTTGGTTAGACCAAAATGGCTGTCTCCACTCTGTCACGCGTTTGCTGCCCAGGCAGCTTGTACCTGCAGGCACAGATGCAGCCCGGCGGGCAGGCAAGCACACAGAATGGTTTGGCACAAGGCGGCTGCAGTGCTGTCTCCACTGCGTGTCGCACTGCTGCTCCGGCAGCTTGTACCTGCAGCAGCGCAGCCGGCCAAACAGGGAAGCAGGATGAGCAGGCAGGCAGGAAGAGCTGACATGATGCATGAGCAGCAGTTTTTTGCAGTAAGGCCGGCATGTGTGCTGCCAGACACACGGCTTTGGCATCGAGTGGCAAACCAGCAGCAGTGGCAAACCAGCAGCAGTGCCAAACCAGCAGCATCCCTCGCACCAATGCAAATGTAGCATGTGCGCATTCATGTGCCCATCCGAACAGCATGTAACTGACATGCACAGATTCAGTTGGCTTTTGCGATGACGACAGAAAGCACATGCAAAGATCAGAACTAATCTGACCTCATTGAGCTTCTCACCTGCCAAGGCCAAACGCCACGTCAGCAGCCACAGTAGAGCATTCATTGCACCAATGCAGTGTTGGCAGGTGCGCAATCATGTGCCTGTCTGCACGGCATGTGTGCAGACATGCACAACAGCTGCTGGCAATGCCACCTCCTACCCCTGGAGGTAGCCGTCTGCTGTTGTTACTTCTGCTGTAACTAACATGGTTATTGTTAGTCATTAGAATCAATCTGACCTCAACCAGCCTCTCACCTGCCAAGGCCAAATGCCACATCAGCTGCCACAGTGGGCATCACCACCTGGTGGTCAGGGTTCTGAAACACAAACCCTGACGGCTCATCTGCTTGCACCAGCCCCGCATCAGGGTACAGCAGACCACCCAGCACACGCAGCAACGTGGATTTGCCGCAACCGTTGGGGCCCAGCAGCATGTGCAGTGAGCCGCGTTGCACCTGCAGTGCGGTGAAACGGTGAAACAGTGACTACTTTTGCTGTGGGTGATGGCATACAGTGCACAGCATGAACACCACATCGCAGCTTGACTTCACGGATGATGGATATGCTGCAGCAGCACTTGTTGCTGAAACATGAGATGAGGATGATGACCAATTGCTCGTCAGCAAGCTCTCCCAACAATGACATGGCATCATGCTGCTGCCATTAGCGGATGATAGCGGATACAGCAGATGGCATGTGGCAGCGGCGGCTGCTGATGTCAGGTTTGTTCACTGTCTGGCTTTTGAAATATGCGTCACCACACACCTGCAGGTCAACTGACTTGAGGATGCGCCGTTTGTTGCCCTCCGGTCCTAGCGACAGTTGCAGCCCTTGGATGTCTATCGAGAAAGGAGTTGTGGCAACAACACTGCTGCTGCTGCTGCTGTCAACTGCTGCACAATATTGCAACCGGCGTGCATGCCGATGTTGTAGCTGCACATTCCATTGGCTGCTGCTTGGTCTTGTGCTGATGCTGCCTTTTCTGCTGCTGGCGGTGATGCTGCTGCTGGCTAGTTGGTGCATGCGCAAGCATCCAGCGCACATTGGCATGGTGCCAACGTGCTGTTGATGGTCCAACAGTTGGCTGAGAGGTATGGGCAGCAGCTTCCAGTGTGAGCACAGCAGAAGAGGGCGACTGCATAAGCAGTACAGCAGCAGCAGACGTGCAGAAGGTAGCTTGAGGGGAGCGTGCAGCTACCGAGTCACAAAGACGGCACAATAATAACAAATTCCAACTTTTGTTCGTGCTCGACTGCGGATGCTGCCTAGATAATGCAGCACTTGTACACTGTCAGTCATGTGGTGTGCCAGTGTTATGTAGGGCTTGACAGGGGTTGCTGGAGTGCCGTTCATTGTCATTGCAGTCGTTTGATGCCGTTACCGCTCTGCACGTTGAATTCTCTGGAACGCACTTGATACGTCCAGATAGACAGTGCTTGAAAGCGCCAAGCAGCTTGAAGTCGCTTTGATCGTGATCCTGCAGTCTGCCAGCGTATCATCTACTCATCATTAAGCATAGACACCGGTACAGCATCGATCTACCGTGCTCACAAGTTGCACAGCAGGAGAGCTGCAGGAGCAGCAGCAGCAGTAGCAGCAGCAGGCTGACATGTCTAAAAAGGAGAGTGCACTTGATTTGGCCAAGTTCATAGATAAGGGAGTACGAGTCAAGCTTGCTGGTGGCAGAGAAGGTGAGCATACATGCTGCTGCAGTAGCTACGCAGCATGTCTACCTGCTGCGTAAAGTTCACCCTGCTAATGTCTGCACTGCTCATTCGTGCTTCTGCTGTTCGCATACATAATTGCAATAGCCTACATGACATATGTGCAGCTGTGTACTTTGAGTTGTCTGGATAGCACTTGCTGTGCTAACATCACTCTGACTGCGCTGCTCTGTCTTCGTGGCCACTGCAGTTAGTGGGGTGCTCAAGGGTTACGATCAGCTGCTGAATGTTGTGCTGGACGAAGCTGTGGAGTACTTGAGAGGTGAGCAGCAGCAGCAGCGGCGGCGGCAATAGCAGATTCCGGCAGCAGCAGCAGCAGCTAGACCAGCAGCAGGAGCTGTAGGGGTTGCAAAGCTGCAGCACAGCTGTGCAGAAGAAGTGTACCTTCTTATCTGCTGCCTGATGTGACCCTTGCAAGCTTTCAGCCTGCTGTTCACACTGTTGAACCTTCGTTGCCAACACTAATAGAGCCTCAGTGCTGCTGTGTGTTGCTGCGTGTGCAGATCCTGCTGACCCAATGCGGGTGACGGATGAAACACGGGCACTGGGCGTCATAGTGAGTGGCAGCAGCAGCGACATGGACTTTGACGGTAGTGAGGCAGCTGTTATGATTGCAGCTGCAGGCGTCACGCAGCCAGCGCGTTGTGTACACGTTAGCCTAGTACCGTGCCACAGTGTGGTCAGTGCTCCTGTACCAGCAGGCCAACCGGCTGCATGCCAATGAGCTCTGCTGCACTCACGTTTCAACAGCTGATCCAGCTGCTCATGGGATTGGCGGCAGAACATGCTGTAGCTGCATGCCAGTGAGGTCTGCTGCTTACACTGTTTTCGCGTGTCTGCAGGTGTGCAGGGGCACTGCAGTCACCATGGTTGCCCCCACAGCAGGCGCCGAGGAGATTGCAAACCCATTCATGCAGGCAGCTGAGGAGCAGTGAGGGCAGACACAGCAGCAGTGAAGCTTTGACAGCTGCAGTGGCGTACAGTGTCGTGTTGGCATGCTGCACACCGCAGCGGTGATGTGGCAGCTGCAGTGGCGTACAGCGCGGTGCTGGCATGCTGGACGCAGCTTTTCCTTCAACTTGAAAAGGACGCGCGGCATCATGATGATCAGGTGGATAGCCCAACAAAGTAAAGGCTGAAGATGTGGACAAGCTGGTATACTCCTGCTGGTGCGTTATTGGGATGCAAGCCAAAGCAACAGTGTAGAGGGTTGCAGGGAATGGGCGGACATCACGCCGTACTGCTCCTTACGGTGCACCAGTTGGATGAGAAGGGTGTAAGCGTATCCTGGGTCTGCTGATCATGATGCTGTGATGTACAGTCATGATACATTGTTGAACATTGTTACAGCAGCGGTTTCTTGCTTGCACCCAGGAGGTTGTGCGGTGGCGTTGAGTACCCAGTGTGGCTATGACATGTGACATGAATGCTCTGCATGCTACTGCTGTGTCCCCTCACAGTGTGGATGCCAAGAGGCACTGTTTATGCAATTCAGCAGGATGCAGCGGTATTTGGTTCGCTCGTATACACAGCTTCTGTGCTGTGATATTGTGACAGCAGCTGGAAGCATGACCAGCTGTCGCAGCGGTTGATCTGCATAAGGGCTGGGGTGTTCTTTTAGTAACCAATGCTGATATGTGACATCCAGACCAGTGGATAGGCTATAGCAGCGTGAACTTCGTCATCTGCATGTTGCAGCATCAAAGACGGCATGCTGCTTAGTACTACTACGCTTGCACGCTCAAGGGCACGGCTGGCCACTGCTTCTGCTGCATCCCCCGTGTCAACCGCGGCTCGCCGCACTTGCAACAACTTCCGAGCTGCTCGATCATCTCAAATGAATACAGCTCAACCCAAAATCGCAGCAAGCCATCACTCGGCGCCCCAGGACGAGTCAGTCAACCCCAGTGAAGTGCTGGTGAGTGCTGACCATTTCAGCCACAATCCGTTGCTGATTTCGCGTCATCTGCGGGGCTGAAGACGTAGAAACGCTTTGCTGCCTTGCAGCCACCTGATCAGGCGCCAGATCTGCTGGAAGACACAGCGCTGCCCATCAGTGGCTTGCAGGTACTGTTGCAGACCAGCGCAGCAGAGGCACAGCAACAACAGGCAACAGTGACAGAGTGCACATAGCATTGATATAACAATATACAACTGTCTTCTGCTCTGCGGATCTGGCTGTGATGTGCCTGAATCATTTGTCTGTCTGTCTTCTGCGCTTGCTGCGCCAGCCCATGACGTCACTGTTGTGGTTGAGTTGCTGATTGCTGGTTGCAGCCACGGTGCAGCAATAACAGAATGGCAGAGTGGCAGCAATGCAATTGTGAGTCAGACCTTGCAGAGTTCAAGTAGAAACCTGTGGCAACTGCACCCACACCGCGGACTAGGCACATGAGCTCTGCATTGGCTTGCGTCATGCAGGAGGCATTTGCAAAGGCCTACCAATGGCAGCAGCAGCAGCAAGAGCAGCCAGATCAACAAGGGGAGGAAGTGAGCAACATCACTGCAGTCATAGACTATGCAGCAGCCAAGTCCAGCAGCAATACTGAGCAGAGTGAAGCCACAGCACCAACCACTGAGCAAACAGGGGCCTCACTTGAACAGCCGTGAGTGATCCCACTTGAACAACCACTACGCCCAACCCCAAGCTGATATGTGGTGACAAGCCATAGCCCAGCCCCGTTGTGTGCGTGATTCAAGCCACAGCCCTGCCGCTGCACTGGCTGAGCTGGAGCGCATCTACTGCGAAGGCCAGGTGAGAGAGGAGGTGCCTCGCGGCTGTTGTGGGTTGTGGGTCGTCAGCATTGGTGGTTGGCTGAGCACAAACTGCCTGTAGCATGTGCTACAAGTACAACGTGATGCTGGTGTCTGCAGTGGGGCTGCATCAAACCCCTTTGTGCTGCGTTGTTTGACGCGCTGTGACAAAAGAAATGTGGCAGGCTGCAGGCACTGTGCAACTGCACACTTGGTGGTGCTTTGGGTGACGCAGCACCTGCCATCTGTATGTTTTCCGGCTATGCTGTCGCAGGTGCTGCCTGAGTTGCAGAAGGACACGCAGCAGCAGATGAAAGAGGCACTCACAAAGCTGCAGGAGTTGTACATGGGGCAGACAGCAGCAGAAGAAGCAGAGGCAGACGCAGCAGAAGCAGCGGCGGCAGCAGCAGCAGTAGGAGCTGGCACAGCAGGGCGTGCAGGCACATCCGCAGCATCAAACAGCAGTGCTGGTACTAGCTGAGTCAGTATCTGGGTTGAGGGTTTTGGCAAGTGCTGTAAAGTAAGCAGGGGTGCAGCGAGCACAGCTGGTGCTTTGGCTCGGCCGATGGGGCTTCTCTGTGTGAATGCGCATGCACAAGAGTCCAGATGTTTGATAGCAGGCTTGGCACTCTGGTGTTCAGGAAAACAGCTGCGACATGCAGCCGTGGAACACTGTGAAAGTAATAGCAGCACCCAAGCAGCAAGGCATGCAGTGACACCCTTCCCCTGCATGCAAGGCTGCTCACTCACGCAAGGCTGCGCACGCAAGCAAGGCTGGCCTGACCCACTGTAATGTGCCGCTGACCGTCGATGCTGTGAGTGTTTGTTTCAGGTGTGAGTGCTTTGGTGCTGGTGACATAAACGGCTGCCAGTGATGTGTCGTAACAAACAATCCTGGGTAGCAGATGTACAATCGCAGCTTGGTGCAGTTGGCTGTGTGGTGCAGGTCTGTACAGGTCCAGTTCCTTTGTTCGTGCAGCGGCATCTGTGCATATGCACATGCATGTGTATAAACCGCATCTTGCTGGGTATAGGCAGTGCCAGCATGGCAGTGGGTGAGAGCCGCTGTTCTGTGTCACATGGCACAGGTCGAGCGCAGCTCTGTTGCACAACCATCGCACTGGGCCACACTCAGCAACATATCATGTGAAGCTGTCAGTATTTTTGACATAAGAAGTCATCTCAGTTACTGAGACGTTGTAAATGGTTGCATCTCTTCTGTTTGCTAAGCTTTTGTGTACCCTGCTTACTAGCGTGCTCATGTCTGTGACGATGTTGATGTGCGATGCCCCCCTCCTCCTTGATGAAGGGGTCATGACCCCTGGTGCTGGCATGCCAGCCTGGCTACTGACTAGCAAGGCATGCAGCATGAGCTAATCGCCCATAGCTGCCCCCAGCTTCCACTCAGTGCATAACAGTTGAATTTGAAAACACGAAACTAAAACTCATCGTCGGCATCATTGCGCTATAGCAGAAGTCAGCCTGCTATGATAGCAAATCCGGGCGGTGAAGCATGTCAGCTCCGCAGACCCCGCTTTCGCCTTACAATGCAACTGTCTACCACAGATTTGGCTACTTTCGGATATGAGAAAAGCCCGTCAATTCTCTAGGCCCTTCACTTTCTCTATGTCCCTCTTGTACAAGACATTTTCAACATGGGCAGGAGCAACGGCTTCGACTTGCACAAAAGCAGCGGTGCGTCAGCAAGACCGGGAGTTTTGATTGCGAGGAAGCCTGCCACCAAATATGGAGCAGGAGAGGTAAGCCCGAGGAGAGGTAAGCCCGAGCTGCTCCCGCTTTTTCAGCAGCTATAGCAGCTATAGCAGACCCGGCCCGGTGCGGCCCGGTTGCGCAGCCGCAGCACTTGTCGTATGTCAAAACTAATATTTTTTCATGGTTAGAGGTGGTGGCGACTGTCGGATCGCTGGAGGAGGCCGTCACCAAACAGCAGTTAAGAAGGCACCGCCCCTGCATCTGCTATGTGGCAGTGCCCAACCAGCCAACACAGTACCACGAAATGCTGTATGCGGGGGTGCTGGAAGCTGACAGCAGACAAGGAGAAGACATCCTGCTGTACAGCAAGTGTAAGTGATGCTCTTGTTGGGGACTTGATACTGCAGCAGCAGACCATCTGCCTGGCAGGTTTCCTGCAGACATAGCTATTCAGTGGTGCTGCTCATGAGGTTCAGACAATATAGTCCCCAAATTGTAGCCGTGCAATAGCCAGATGCTTTGGGTCTGCCTCTTCAGCCGCAGCTGCGACACCGTCTCCTAGAACATCATGGATTCCACTGGCCTTGGGAGTGGCTCAGTCATGGCTTTGCTGCCCTAGACGTTCTGACCACAACAGTGCCTGCACTAGTGTATAGCACTGTACATAATTCTAGAAGCCTGATCATGTTGCTGCTCTCCTTACTGCTGCCCGGTTGCTGCTGCTGCAGACATCCATGCTTGGCTGAAACTGAGCATCACAGCTGCCACTGACAAGGACAAAGTCAAGATATGGCTGTCGACTGCCCCGCTGTCGGCAGAGGACACACAGGGCCTGCTGCTGGCCCCCCGCATCATAGAGAACCTGCAGAAGCAGGAGCCCCTCAGCCAGGTAGGTGGATAGCTCACGTACAGCCTATGCATTTGCAAGTGCTGCTGTGCCTGCGCAACTTGACGCCGCCGCCCATGAGGTGGGTAAGTGGACACTTCACGTGCGATGTACGGATGTACACAGTGCTCTGCGCATGCAGCACATGTGTACAGGGACCGTCGGACCACTTCTAGCTAGCCAGACCTGCCATGATGTTGCATGCCTACAGAGCATGTTGCATGCCTACAGGGCGTAGAGTGTGCACTGCATAATGATTATGGCATTAACATCGCAAATCTATCACACGTCTGATCAAACATCTCCCACATTTTCAGGCTGCAACTGCTAGCAGAGGAAGCATGTTGCTGCTCAACAAGTTTGCCGCACATCTCTAACAATGATTGATCCGATCGGATCAAACCGATCAACTGGCAGTGCAGTACTTGTTGAGCTAAACTGAGGCGCTGACACTGGCAGTCTTGCCATGTTCGTGTGGCATCCTGCAAGTACTGTCATGCTGATGAGTCACCGCAAGACACTAACTGACTGCCGCATCTGCTGCTGCACTGCTGCTGTGCTTGCAGGATGACCTTAGCATCTGCCGTTACGAAGGCATGCCCCGGTTTGACTTCAAGAAGCACGCCACCGGCCGCAAGCAGATCAAGATCGATGTGGATGGCGAGACCATCAGCGCCGGCAACTTTGCGAGCAACCAGAGCGTGCCGGCTGCAATGGTCGCGGACCGGCTAATGGTGGCTGACGGCGGCGAGCCAGTCAACTTTCCAGGGGCGCTGCATGCGCAGGTGGGCTGTGTATATGTTATGGTGTGTGTGTGGGGGGGGCAGGTGTGTCAATCCTGTTCATGCCGATGAGCCAGACCGCGGGTCAGCGGCATTTCGGGGATCATGTGGGAGCAGCCCCTGGATGTATGCTCGTGGCTGACTATGCTGTGTTGGGTGTGAGGATGGAGCCCTCATCTGCACGCATGCAAAGCCTCAGCAATGATTGCTGAGGCCCCTGTTGCATGCCGCTGCTGCCATGTACCCCCCCTCTCTTGTAGGCAGAGGCCGTCATTGGCATGGATGAGGCCACGCTGCTGCAGCAGACAGCTGCAAGGCTGGGGCCGGAAGCCAAGCAGCGCTTGGAGGCGGTGCTGGCCAAGAACCCAAGCTTGGCGAGCGGACCATTAAACACTGGTGCAGCTGAGGTGAGCAGATGTTGATGTGTTGGTTGTTCGCCATGAGCTGTTTGGTGCTGTGTCAGCACATAGACACCAGCAAGCATAACTTGCTGCGGCAGCAACGAAACGGCATAGGCGTTTGCCTAGGCAAGCAGCCTGCTAGTAGATTACAGTCTATGATTCACAGATATTCAATGGTATCACGCTCAGCTGGCTATCTCCTGCTAGTTAACTCTTGCTTGCATGACTCATTGGTGGCGTGGCATGCTTTTGCCGTGCTTGCTGTGCTCAGCTGCTGCCAGCAGTGAAGTGCATGGTATGTAGCTGACTGTCGGCAGACAGCACTTGTCAGTCTTTACCAAATACGTGCATTGTAGGCAACATGATGATAGCATTCGCTCAAGATGTACCAGCGTCTGATGACACTCACCGCTGCTTCCTGTCCTTGCAGGGTGCTCCCATGATCAACGGCAGCGGCGGCAGCGGCGGCAGCAGCAGCAACCCACCGGCGGCAGCAGCGGCTGATGCCGGCAGCAGCTTCAACCACCACATAATGAGGCCACCCGGCCACCCTGGCAGCAGCAGTGGCCAGGCCAAGAGCAGCAGCAGCAGCGGTGTGGGCTTCAAGCGGCCTCACACCACCAGCAGCGGCATCGGCGGCAGCAGCAACCCAGCTGCTGCTGGCAGCAGCCACAGCCACCTGAGACCACCTCGCCACCTTGGCAGCAGCAATGACCAGGCCAAGAGCAGCAGCAGCAGCGGTGTGGGTTTCAAGCAGCCTCACGCCACCAGCAGCGGCAGTGCACCGGCAGCAGTCAGAAGTGCACTGGACCAAGTGTTAATACCTGGCCTGCCTGCTGGCCAAGCAGTGCTGCAAGAGATGCACAGCAGCAGCAGGGCAGCAGCAGGCAGTGCGGCTTCTGCAGATCCAGTGCTCACCATCATGTACGAGGATTACCTGCATCCCCTAAGTGCACCCCCAGCAGGCAGCCACTCCAGCCTGGCTCCCCTGCCTGGCCTGCAAGGACCCAGCAGCAGCAGCAGCAGCGCACCCCCAAGCAGCAATGCCATGCCAGGGCACATGCCTGGTGAGCACAGCAGCAGCTACCCTTCATATCCGCCTGCTGAGAACCCCAGCGGTGCAGCAGTCAGCAGTGCACCGGGCCAGGTGTCAGTGCCTGGCCCGCCTGCTGGCCAAGCAGTGCTGCCAGAGAGGGGCACAGCAGCAGCGCAACAGCAGCTGGCAGCGCACCAAACATTGCCCAGCAGATGATAGACATTATTACCCAGGGCATCCTGTATGGCTACAGTGCACCCCTGCCAGGCAGTGACTCCACCCTGGCTCCCTTGCCAGGCCTGCATGGACCAGGCAGCAGCAGCAGCGCACACCCCAGCAGCACTGCCATGCTGGGGCACATGCCTGGTGAGAGTGCAGCAGCAGCAGCAGCGGACGTAGCCGATGCACACCCTGCAGCAGTGGTGCCAGCAGGTGAACCTCCAGCAGCTGCAGCAGCACACAATGCTGCAGGCAGTGCACCACGTGCCAGCGACAACGATGCGCTGCCGCAGCTGCTGGCGTCTGCAGGGTTTGCCGCCTTGCCCCGAGGGTTCAGCTGAGTTGATGAGGCAGCCATTGCAGCTGCGGCTGAGCTGCTGCAGCAAGAACGTGCACCCCAGGTGGTTGGCCGGAGTAAACGAGGTGTGGACTGGTGGGGATGAGTGCTGGAACACATGCAAGGGCAGCAATGATTGGTGACGACCTGTCGCTGCAGTATCACTGGCAGTGGCTGCCAGTCATCAGATGCAGGATGTACATGCAGATGTCCGTTGCCGCATAGGATAGATTGTGGTGGTGTTGATGATGGTGCTTCCCGAAGTGGTTATGGTGATGGTACCATCACCGGTGTTGGCCCAACCAGGTGGTGGTGTTGGTGGTGGTGGCCATGGTCACCACAGTGGTGATGTTGGTGGTGGGAGAAGGCAGCAGCGTGCAGTTGATGGCAGGGCTGCGAAGTATGCATAACACAGGCATGCACACGTCCTGACTTCATCGCGACTTATTCACAACATTACCACAGCAGTGTACCCTTTTGCTGCTGACCCAACTTCACAGGGTTCAAGTGTGTGTGCTATGCGGTCGTCCTGATTTCACCGGGACTTGGTCACCACTCTTCAAAGCAGCGTGATTCAGTGCTGCTGACCCAGCTGCACAGGCTTCATTGTGCAGGCTGGGATGCACGGCTGACATCAGAGCCGTTCATGCAGGGCCAGCAGGACACTTTTGATGACGTCGCTGCACATTTCATGTGGCCCGGGGAAACAACTCAGATGTGCTTGGGTGTGCTCAACAATAGATGAACAATGGCCAGGACCTCGCGTTCTCCTTTCATGTTGCAATGTTCCGGCAGCAGGTCGTGTGCCATTTGCCGGCATGCTGTGCTGGGGGTGTTTGTCACAGCGGCCGTCCTCAACATTTGTCATGTGTTGTAAAATACATACGGCCGGCTTGGGCTGCCATTTCAGTTTCATGGTGTCACGTTGAGGTGAAAAGAGGTTGTCTCAACAAGCAGACAACCGGTTTGTTGTTGCAATGGTCTGAAATTTCAGGACCTGGCAGGAACGTGGGTTGAAATGGTGCCCGGCACCAGCCGCTGGTGCTATTAGTAACAGATGTGCAGATCCAGGATGACTGCCTGTTGACCTAATGTCGTGAGTTGCCGTGTGAAGTCGCTGCAACAGTTTCCAGGTCTTTTACGCATGTTTATGCAGCCTGCACGGCCCGTGCACGGTGCAGCATTCAGAGTAGAGCGTAATGTTACCACTGTTGTGTGGTGTGCGCCGTCCCTGCATGAGTTTGTTTCTCTCACTATTCGTTCGGGTCTGGTGAACGGCGTCAACCTCTTTGATGGTTTGCTGCGCCGCAAGTTGCCTTGGTGGCGTGTCTTTGGAGTGGTGGCATGTCTGTTCACAGTGTACAACAGCCTGCCCTATTTGGGAGGGCGGCATAGTTACACGTGGCAACCATTCAACCATTCAGCTGGCAGCATGCTGTTGGCTGTACATAGTGGCAGGATGTGGTACGTGTTGTCGTACAGTTCAGTACGAGATTGTGCAGCAGTAGTATCTTGTCAGGTGGCAGTGCTGTGGCTGCGACAACAATGCAGCAGCCTGCCAAGCTGTGGCACTATGGTGGCTAGTTAAGCAGCCCAATGGGTGTGCTTAGTAAAGCCGCTGTGACAGCTGAAAGAGAGGAGAAGTTGAGTTGTGGACCTAGGGAACCATAGGATTTTGACAGTGAACATGAGAAGCGAAAGTAGCAGGCAATGGCAGCAAGTCTGACAGCCGCTGTCACGATGTTTGCTGTACCTGACACTGTGAGGTACGGTGGCACCAGTGCAGCCGTGCTTGCGCAATGTGTCCTGAGTTCAAGCATGCGTCAACTGTGCTCACTCTGACTGCAGCTGGCCTGTAAAATGTTCACTGCGGTCTTGGCAACACTGTCGCGGCGGTGTGTCAGCAGATTCAGCGTTGTACATAATGATATATGTAACATTGTAACATGATTACCCGCTACGATGAGCTCGGCCCGTTGTGCGCAGCCTGTCATGCTGCTCACACCGGTGCCTCAATAGCAGCAACGGCGACAGCCGATCAGTGGCGTACAGCAGCAGCTGGGATTTCAGTCCCATCTCCATCTATAACGTCTCATGATGCAAGCGCAAGTACTGCATCATCCACATCTGCGCAGTTGCTGCCATGATTCGGAGCTGCTCTCCATAGGGAGACTTGTAATGCACTTACTACCAGTGACCGGTGGGTTGGGAAGCAGTGCACGTCACTCCACAGTTTGCAGGACACATGCCATGCACGACGCATGATGCATGATCGCGTATCATACGTGCCCGCAATACGGCAGCACTGCATAGAATAAAAACGGCCCGTATGCAGTGCGAGGAAGGCAGTACATGTACACCTGTACATGTGCCAGGCTGCAGGGTCATGTGTGATTCTGCATACGCGTACCCCTGAAGCCTGGAATGGTTGCGTGATGCCGGGGCTGTCTGTGACAGTGGGCAGGCAGGACTGTTGGTGACCATAGCAACAGCCGCACACCAGTCAGCACAACTCAGCTATGCGGTGTCCTGTGCCTACGCGTATGCTGCTGTCGCTGCAGTGTTCCTGCCAGCGCTGCGGACCATGCAGTTAGACCTGAACACAACTGGTGTGCCTATAATAGCTATCATAGCTCTATTGAGCTGGGGGCAACCAGCGTGGTGACTTGGCAACAACAACAACCACTCAACAGTGGCAGCAGCGTTACCGGGCAAACTGCTGGCAGTTCTGGTGACGGGCTGCTTGCAGGACAGGTGTAAGGGGCAGCAGCAACACCAACTACGTTTGTTGCAGGGGGACGACTGCAAGCCAGAGTGTCAGCAGCAGCACAAGAAGCGGCCCAATACGCACATTTGGTGGCTTCTGATCGGCCACTGGCCCAGTACCAGATGCACCAAGTACCAGATGCACCAGATGATGGGTGTGCTGCAACCGTTGCAGCACACCCATCATCTGGTGCATCTGGTACTTGGCAAGCAGGATCAAGAACGGCTGACCTGTTCATGCCTGCAGACCGTCCAGATGTTCTGCAATTGGCGCAGGCACCCTGCTGTGGTGAGCCATCAGTGGGCAGCAGCAGCAGTGCAGGAGCACAAGCCACGACGTAGTGCACTGCCAGTAGTGACACCGGCATGCAACTTGCACCTGTGGCTGCCAGCTTGACCGTCACGCAGGATGTGGATGTGCATGTTTTCTTCAGTCGACTCGAAAACAGGCGCCGGTGATGCTGCTGTCATGCAGCTGCAACACAGGCCTACACGCATATTGAGTGTGTGGGTGTGGCAGTGATCAGCGGGCTTGCATAGGCTCGGCCGATACTTCTAGCAATGTAAGTGCTGCATTTTGTTGCATTGTCTTTACAATCTGCGTGTCCTGCTCCTTACATGATACTTGTTCTTTGTGTCAAGGCCCTTGACAGGCTCAGGACGGTCTTGGATTCAACTCAACGGCTGGCACACCACAGTGCTTGCCTGCATGCAGCGTCCAGCATGTCACCGCCTTCCCTTAAGGCATGCTGCCACCGTTGTCGGTCTATTGTCCTCGGTGCTGACCAACCTTCGTGCCTGTTGGTGCTTGTGGCAGCAGGTAGAATGGCATGCACTGCATGTCCAGTGGACATCAAAGCAGTACGGCATGCCCCGTTGCTTTGCTGATCAAGCTTGCTGCCAGCAAGTTGGCAACTGATAAGAACCTTTCTCAAGAACCTTTCTCAATGATCATGCACATGAAGCGCGCACTAGTTTCAACGGCTCATTGTCAGGCTTTTGGAAGAACATGATGTTGTACAGGAAAATCAGTAGGAGCCAAGATCCAACGTGTATCGCACACATCCCCGGTCGCATGTGGCCATCGTAAGAAACAAACGTCCATGAGTCTGTACAGCACGTATCTGGCATCCAACTAGCTTGACAAGCTGGCGAAATTCAGTCGTGAATCGTGAAACCTAGACCTCCCTCATTGGACGTGGACAGTACCAGGAACGCTCACTGAGAAGCTCATGACTGGTCTTCAAAAGCTATATAAACTTGCTCTGCGCAGATCAGTGGACTTCCGGTGTTGAGCACGAAATCATCAGCTAGCTCGTCTTTCCGGGTGATCTCGGTGTTGATCTTGGTAGACCCATACTTCAGATTCACGAAATTAGTGTCTTCAATCGCTTGGAAGGCTGGTGAGTGCCCCAGCCGAGTGTATCATGGGTTCCCGAGCGACAAGCATGCATTGGGCTGCATGAGGGATACGAAAGTTATGTTTATGAAGCTTTGCTTTCGTGTGGGGCTGTACCTGCACTCTGGGCTGCCGTGTGCTGTTCGCCCTCGAGACCCTGGGTCACAACGTGCAGCTTGGGCCTTGGAGCGCAAACAAGTAATTGCGAAGCGGATTATTAGGACGTCTGGATTGCTACAGTCATGCTCAGCGTTGCTATGCATTCTCACGTGGCAATGCCACCGTGGCTGAGCCGTGCTGTAAGTATGGGCCACTTACCCTGTCCAAATGCAGTCAATTGTCTTGGGTTCTTCATATGTAGGCATACCCGATTGCTGCTGACAAGCCCTACGCTGCTGTGCTGTCTACACTGCCACTGCTGCTGCTTCCGCTGCTGCTGCTTCCGCTGCTGCTGCTGCTTGCAGGTCATTGCAGGCACTAAGCAGTGTAGCAGCAATGGCGTCCTTGCTATAGCACTCAGTGGCTGTTGCTAGCAGGCAGCGGCATTTGGTGCGCTTGCTTGCGGCAGCGGGCCCACACAGCAGCATCAGGCCAGCCCTGACAAACCCTGCCAGATTCTGCCCCAGCTGTGCGTGCAGATTCTGCCCCAGCAGTCTGCCACTTTGGCGGCAGCAGCAGCAGCAGCGCATGTGTGTGGGGGCGCGCCAGCAAGCCAATGTCAGCGCAGCAGCCCTCAGGTGAACTGACGTCCCCAACGACCACATTCATGAACAACACACACATGAAGCTTGAGCCGGGGCTCTCCCCAGGCTTGGACCAACAACAGCATCATCAGCAGCAGCACTTTGGTGCTGAAGCAATGAAGTTTGAAATGGGTCACTTGCAGGACCCAAACCAGCTGCACCAGCAGCAGCAGCACTACGGCATGGCAGCGCAAGGAGACAGCAGCAGCGGGCTCATGATGATGCAGCAAGATCACATGGGCGCGTCAGCAGCAGCAGCAGCGCCAGACATGCCAGCTGCTAGCTCCTGGGGAGCGCCAGGCGCAGCTGGGGAGTGCGGGGTTTTGCCAGGGTTTCCGGTAGGCTCAAACCCTGGTTCCCCGTTTGACGCAGCCGTCAGTGTGGGCCTGCGGCCGTGTGCGATGCCGTCTACCGACTCTGTAGCATCACATGGCAGCACTGATTTGCCGCTGGGGCCTGAACTGCCGCAGTTTGATGCGTTAGCAGGTGCCGCAGGAGGTGCATTTGATCCCAGCGGGGGCTTTGCAGGGTTGGGCGGTACAAGCAGCATGGGGGCCGGCGCAATGCAAGGTGCCCTGCCGCTGATCGGTGCTGGCAGTCCACGCAGCAGCAGCAGCCCTGCGTTGTCATTTGGCAACGCAGCCAACAACTGCAGCAACGACGGCTACAAGCAGCACCAGCAGCAGATGAATGGGCGCTCCGCGCAGCAGCAGCAGCGGGAGAGCCAGCGGGAGCAGCAGCAGCAGCAGCGGGCAGCTGCAGCGGCTGCGGCGCATGGGGCCGGCAGCAGTCTGCGCAGCAGCGGTGCAGCTGTGGCTGCGGCTGCTGGGGGTGGTGAGGGCCAGCCGGTGTTTAGGTCTCAGTACCGGGGTGTGAGCTATGACAAGAAGAAGCGAAAGTGGAGGGTGCAGATCAAGGTGGCAGCACTGGGCAAGTCAGGTGGGCGGCTGCGTGAGGCGGAGTGACTAGAATTGCGATCTGTGTTGGAGTGTTGGAGGGTCAGATCTGCAGTCTGCGATGCATGCATGGCAGCTGATGAAGAGCAAGTAGCCGCGGCAGGCGCATCATGAGGAGCAGCAGCCTGGCTGCTGCTGCGGCCGCCTCTGCCATCACTTTGCCATTGCTGCAACATTCGCACATCACGATAACGGCGCCGTGCGCCTCAGCTGCTAATCTAAACTTCAAAACATATATATGTTGGTGTTCGGCACCTGCAGGTGTGTCAGTGGGCTACTTTGACACGGAGGACGCAGCAGCGCGTGCGTACGACCGCGCTGCCATTGGTCTGCTGGGGCGCCAGAACTGCCGCGCCATCCTCAACTTCCCCATCGAGGAGTACGACAACGACAGCGTGCCGGAGCTCGTGGGTGAGTAGCTGCTGCAACAAGAAAAGTAATTATGATCGTTTGAAGATCAGGGCTGGGCTGGGATGTGCTGCAGATGTATTGAGGTACGACAACGACAGTGTGCCGGAGCTCATGGGTGAGTGGCTGCTGTCAAAACGGTCTTGAAAACAGGGATGACATGTGGTCAGGTGCATTGTTGGGATGGGTGAGTTTGATTCGCTACAATTTGTTGTTTACTTTGTTAAACCTGTTGGTGCTGTCCTGCTGCCTGCCACACTGCTGCAGGCAAGTCGCGTGAGGAGGTGAAGGCCACGCTCAAGTCGGAGCGGGCCAAGCTGCCCCGCAGGCGCCTCACAAACAGGCGCCGCACCAGCAGGTGAGTCCAGCAGCAGCAGCAGCAGCAGCACGAGGCTGGAGTACATGGTCTCGCTGCTCTCTGTGGCTCATGAAGAGAGCGTACGTACCCAGCAGCAGCAGTAGCAGTGGCACCAAGAGGAATAGCGGGAGCGTATAGTCAAAGCACGATTGCAAGAGAGGGCTTCCTAGATCTCTGTGGCTAGCATGGTGCAACTTGACATGCCTTGCTTTTCCAAGAGGAACACACTGCCTGGCTGCAGCACGCAACATCTCGAAGCACACACATAGCCTAACACCATTCGCCTGGGTGTTTGCTGTGCGTCAGGTACCTGGGCGTGGGCAGCAGCAACCGCAAGAACCAGTGGCAGGCGCGCATCCTGTACCACGGCAAGGTCACGCACCTGGGCTATTACCGCACCGAGGAGGAGGCGGCGCGCGTGTACGACAAGGTCTCCATCTCCCTGCACGGCGCGGGAGCGCAGACCAACTTCCCCATCGACCAGGTGAGGGTGAAGGGTTTGAAGCTTGTTTGTGGCCTGGTTTTGTGGCCCAGCCACCTGCAGCACCAGCATGAGCCGGCAGTCTGCAGCAGGCGATGTCTGGCTGCGAACGTTACCCAAATTCATCCAAACTCATGTTTCTTTTCTACAACTGCACATTGCTGGCTGCCCCCTACAGTACAAGCACGAGGTGGGCAGCCTGCAGCAGAAGCTGTCTGGTCTGACGCGTGAGCAGCTGCAGCGCACGCTGGGCGTGAAGCCTATGGACAAGAGCAGCACCTTCAGGGGCGTCAGCAAGAAGAAGGGCCGCTGGGAGGCCAAGGTCATGCTCAACAGGAAGTGGGCATACAGGTGCGGGGAGAGGCTGTATGGGCTACCAATATGCTACAACAGCATCAAAGTGAAGCAACTCAGATGTTGATGGTCACACGTATCATGTGCATATTGATGGGTAAGGTCATGCTCAACAGGAAGTGGGCCTACAGGTACCGGCACGACCCATATGCTACAATGGAATCAAAGTGAAGCAACTTGGGCTTTGATGGTTACACATATCATGTGCTTGTTGATGGCCAAGGTCATGCTCAACAGGAAGTGGGCATACAGGTGCGATGCTATTTGCTGCGTTCCTCCAAGGCCTAATACGCATGCCATACTGCATATAGGCCCTACAGGAAGTGGGCGTACAGGCGCGATGCGTGGACGCTGCCACAGGGACCATACATGTGTTGCGGCATTGTGATGCATGTGCTGCATGGTTTGCTCAACATGAAGTGGGCATACAGGTGCGGGGGCAGGCTGTATGAACTACAACAGTAATGAAGTGTCATCAACGTAGCATATCGTCGGTTGCAATTGCGTGTTTATGCTGTCTGCTGTGTAATACTCTGACATATCATTATGCATTGATCGTTGCTTTTTGTTGGGCAACTGTGCTGTGTGGGGCAACCCATTGTGTCAGTCTTAGGTAAGCACCATCTTCCATCACCTTCACACGCTGCTGCTGCTGCTGCTGCTGCTTCCCCCCCTTGTGCGCTGCCTCACAGGGAGCTGTTTGACACGGAGCAGGAGGCAGCGCGCGCGTACGACACAGCGGTGTGGCGGCTGAAGCCGCGTGAGGCGCGCAACTACGCCAACTTCAAGGACAGCTGCCCGCCTGACGTGGCAGAGGCGCTCAAGGCAGCCGACAAGGTGCGCAGGATTGCAGGACCATTGGCGTCAACAAACGTTGCAAATTCCATTGCTGCTGCCTGCTTTTGCTTGCAGAACCACCAGCTGGGATGCACC
>CADDIJ020000052.1:0-23384 GCA_902809745.2 Tetradesmus lagerheimii
GTCATGGCTGATGTATTGAAGCTGCCAGATTTGTGGAATATGGTGCGCAGCAGAAAGAGGAGTCTTTGTGTGTGCCGAGACGGGAAGCAGCGCAGCGGCACTGCTGGTGACTACCCCAGGAAAGACCAGCGCTAAGACTGCTGTTGTGCTATTGCATGGCATGTAGTGCATGTGGATGTCAGCTGCATGCAAGATGGCTGGCAGCAGTGCACAGGCTGACTTTCAGAGAGCCCTTGAGCTCACCTGTTTGAAGGCACCTGCGCTTGTCGCTGTCCTGCATGTTCTCACCACACGGGGCTTGGGAGGTGCTGGCACCATGCTGCTGTTGGGTGGTTACTTCCTGGTGTTCACCTGAGAGCGAGTGTGGGAGCGAAATGGCATGTTCAGAAGCTTATTGTATGAGTAAACTACAAGTGGATGTTGTGCTTTGGTGCTCAGACATGTCAGGAGTGGTTTCTGCTTCAAACGACTGCTGCCAGGCAGCAAGGCACTTGGTGGCCATTTCACATGCAGGCATTTGCAGTCATGCTGAATTGCCGATTGTACTTTTAAAGATCGTAGCAAAAGTAAAATACGCTTGCAGCTCTTGTTCATGGCTCCTGCTGCTGTCACTCGCGTTTGTTGTGACAAGTGTTGGCCTGCCCAGCGATGTGCACGGAGCATGCAAGAAACCTTGCGGTAAAAATACTCCAATATTTGTTGATCGATTCAATTAAGGCGTGAGCAGAAATAGCTGTGGTATGGTGAAGTTCTTCAAGACGGAGTATTGCCGTGAAACAAGCCTGCTCCGGTGTACACAGCTGCCTCGCTGCTAACTTATCCTTGTCGATACAGTATTCAACTTACCTTTGCGTGAAGCACAAATCCAATCTGGAAGGGCGCTCGAGAGCCCACGTTGCAGTTGAGCCTGACGGGTCAACACGGATGTCCAGAGCACTGCAGCTCGATCGTGTTGCTGCAGCACCTGCATACAGTTTGTATTGAACATTAAACGACGTTAAACATAGCGCAGTGCTGAAAGTCGTCGCAAAAGAATCAGGTGGCAGCAGTGAGGCACCTGCAGGCACATGCTGCTGCTGTCACGCCCACCAACGACTGCAGTTAAAAAATACATGCCACATTGATTCACAGCACACATAGCTGTGACGTTTCCTGCTGTCTGCTGCTGCTGCTGCTCCTGCCCAGGCAGATATCATATATTGCAAACAACACTACTGCCGCAGTAAAATCAGCTGCATACCCAGCAGCAACAGGGGCACATCAGCCATAGCATAAAAAGGTAGGTGTGCACTTCAGGAGCCAAGTCCAGAACCAGCAACAGAAGGGATGCAGTGCAGGCTAAGGACTGCTGCAGCAAAGGCTGGTATGCATTTTCAGTCTCTGTGCACTTCAGGAGCCAAGTCCAGAACCAGCAACAGAAGGGATGCAGTGCAGGCTAAGGACTGCTGCAGCAAAGGCTGGTATGCATTTTCCTCTTGGACCCAAGGTTGGCTCTCTTCATGTGCCTGATTTGCTGTATGCGGATGACGGCTGCTTGATTGCTGAGTCGCCGGCAGATGCGCAATGCTTGTTGGATTGCTTGCAGTTGTTTTGTGAGATCACTGGCATGGAAGTCAACATGCAGCCTAAGAAGACGTGTGTGGTGGTGTTCCGTGGCAAACGTGTGCCACGCCCGCGCTCAACTGCGTTCACGTATGCTGGTCAGCCCCTGAGTATTCAGAGCAGCTACACATACCTTGGTGCAGTGTTGCATGAGACCAAAGGTCTGCAGCCGGCAGTTGATGCTTTGGCAGCGTCTGGGCTCAAGGCCATGCATACCCTCTTGGGCCGCTTCCGTAAGCAACACATCACACAATACGACATGAAGTGCCGCATGTTTGACATCATGGTTGAGCCTGTTATGTCATACGCATCTCATGTGTGGGGCCCCGAGTTGTGCCATACAGGCTTGTTCAGGCGCACAGGGTGGCGCATGTCTGCAGCTGACAAGGTGCATGTGTCATTCCTTCGCTACATGACTGGGCTGGGCAACGCTCCAGCATTGATGTGCTGATGCGCGATCTTCACCGCTCGCCTGTTCAGCACCATTGGGTTGTGCTGGCGGCGCGCTGGTGGGAACGCCTTAGGGCCATGCCCGTTGATCGTCTTGCGCGGGTTGCGTGGGTGTCGGATGTGGAGTTAGCATTGAGTGGTTGCGAAACTTGCTGGACATACTATCTGCTGCACACTATGCAACGCCTTGGTGTTATACAGCAGGCTGCATGGCGTGGGCCTGGGGTGACGGCTGCAAGTGTATGTGGGCTTGAGTTGCATGCTACAGCCGTATCTGCTGCCCTTGCACGCTTGGTTAAGCAGGGGTGGGCCGATGCAGGTGCGGAGGATGCTGACCCAAGAACAGCACCAAGCAATCATGTTACTATGTGCACACATGCTGCCTGGGTGCATCCTATGGAGGCTGATGCTGCTTTGACCGCAACACACAACCTCAATACATGCAATTATGCTTGCCGTTCCGGGTGTTGCAGTGCCTTGCACGGCTTCGCACTGGGGCTGCACAGTTGGAGGTGAAGCTGGGTAGACATGCCCGCCCTCGGGTGCCCAGGCAGCAGCGGTTGTGTAGACTGTGCTCGTGTGCTAATCCTGTTGCAGCTAGCCGAGCAGTTTGGCGCACACGCGTGCACGCCCGGACTGGGACCTATGACAATGTGGAGGATCTCAAACACTTCTGCTAGAATGCCCTGCATATGACCACTTGCGCGGTGCCTGCCCTAGTGTGTTCTATCCTG
Source organism: Tetradesmus lagerheimii (assembly GCA_902809745.2). NCBI lineage: Eukaryota > Viridiplantae > Chlorophyta > Chlorophyceae > Sphaeropleales > Scenedesmaceae > Tetradesmus > Tetradesmus lagerheimii. The sequence continues at coordinate 2,787 of CADDIJ020000052.1, forward strand.
CGGGTACTGTAGATCGCTATGCTAACGAGTTGGTGCCGCGCATTCTAGACTGTGAGGATCAAGAGGGCTTGGCTGTGGTGGTTTAGCAGATGTGGTTGTATCGCTCAGTGTTGCTGGGGTTGTCCCCTGACCATCAAAGTGTGCCAATTCAGCCTGAGGGTTATGTCCCTGTAGATGACGCCTTAGACGCTGTTGCTCCTAGCCAGTGATGAGTTTAGGTTACTTGACGAGTTACATATGCATCCTGTCACATTATTGGTTTGCTGCCGCCTTTATGCCGCCTTAGCTGCCCTGCCTATCTCTCTGGCTGTGTGATCTTGACAACATGCTTTTTGGTTGGTGTGCTTCTTCAGCACATGCTGTTGGCTGATTGGGGTGTGTCACTGACACACCGCAGATATAATCTTATGCTCAATCTGGAGAGACCCTGTGCTCAACGGATGGCCTCAATGGGCTACATTGAGTGCTCATCTTCTTTCGTCACGCGTTGACATTGTGCTCATTTTGGGGTGGCTCATACCATCTGAGATGGTGACTGGACCCACATGTAACTACTCTCTCTCATTTTCAGTCTCTTTTTATGCTATGGCTGATGTGCCCCTGCTGCTGATGGGTATGCAGCTGATTTTAATGCGGCAGTAGTGTTGTTTGCAATATATGATATCTGCCTGTTTACTTTTGCTACGATCTTTAAAAGTACAATCGGCAATTCAGCATGACTGCAAATGCCTGCATGTGAAATGGCCACCAAGTGCCTTGCTGCCTGGCAGCAGTCGTTTGAAGCAGAAACCACTCCTGACATGTCTGAGCACCAAAGCACAACATCCACTTGTAGTTTACTCATACAATAAGCTTCTGAACATGCCATTTCGCTCCCACACTCGCTCTCAGGTGAACACCAGGAAGTAACCACCCAACAGCAGCATGGTGCCAGCACCTCCCAAGCCCCGTGTGGTGAGAACATGCAGGACAGCGACAAGCGCAGGTGCCTTCAAACAGGTGAGCTCAAGGGCTCTCTGAAAGTCAGCCTGTGCACTGCTGCCAGCCATCTTGCATGCAGCTGACATCCACATGCACTACATGCCATGCAATAGCACAACAGCAGTCTTAGCGCTGGTCTTTCCTGGGGTAGTCACCAGCAGTGCCGCTGCGCTGCTTCCCGTCTCGGCACACACAAAGACTCCTCTTTCTGCTGCGCACCATATTCCACAAATCTGGCAGCTTCAATACATCAGCCATGACAGATGCAGCTGTGATCTTCATAAAGGTGTTTAGGCGGGACGTTGGCGCACGTGGCGCAGTGGTGATGACGGACAAACAGTGGCCGAAAGGTTGCAGGTTCGATTCTGAGCCTAAGCAGTATGTCCCTGGACTCAGGGATACAGTCGGCGAAAGCCGAAGGAAGGATGCTGCTAATGTCCTCGCGACTCTCCGCAGGACTCCGTCGATTGCTGGTTATATACACACCGGCCCTGCTAGGTATGCAGTCCACCGTATGGGGTGATTCCCACATGCTGCCTAGTAAGGGGTGTAAGGGTCTGGGTGGTCTACCTTACATCGAAAATAGAGAGAATAATCAGTCTGCTTTCCGCCTCCCCAGTGGGTGAGGCGCGGTTGCCGATGCCGAAAGGTATGGCTTACAAGGATTGATTATTATTATTATTATTAAAGGTGTTGTACAGGCCGTGCTGCAGGTCTCGCGGCTTCACATCAGCACCACCCAGCTGGCAGCTGTTATACAAGTAGTTGCGGAAGGCTGCTTTGAGGCTGCCAAATGCATGTTCAATGGACTTATTGAAATCTGGGGAGTAGGGTGCAATCTGCAGCAGTTGATCTTCATCGATGCAACCTGCAACCAACATTGCCAGGCCATCCTTCCCGAGGTGAACACTTTGGTTGTCAAAGATGTAGAGCGGCGTAGTGCCGCGCTGCGCCTGCTGTTGGTTGGCTATGTCTTTGATCTCCATCATGCAGTGAACAAACTCCAGCTGAGTCATGCTCTTGGCCTGCTGGGTTGGTTTGTCCTTCAACTGCAGGTGCAAGAATTGCCGGATCGCCTGTTACATCTGTTGCTTGCGCTGTAGACTGTTGCTGTGGCAGCTGCTGCCTGCAAAATGTTTTGATGTATATCGTAATACTTTTGGGCTTCCCTTGCTGGCTGATCAGGCACTGCAGTTCTGGTGTGCCAAGTGCCCTGCCGCTGCTGTTGCGCTCTGCTGCTTGGCGCTGTGCGCTGCACATACAGTTTCAACTGTCACATCTGTTACACTGCGCAACACCGCTTCAGCCCCACCGGCAGCTGCTGCGCGCGTGCAGCTAGTGTGGTTGCATATAGTTTGTTGAGTACTAGTATTCTACACAGTTTCCTGCAAACATCCATCTTGTGTGATCAAGGCGAATTCTGGAGCTCAAAATTACTAGCAGTTTGGAGCTGCTGCTGCTGGCAGGTGAGGGCCCTGCTGTGAAACCGGGATGCAAGCAAACCAAAGCAGCAGCAGTGGCAGCTGTGCCTTGCTGTGCCTGCCACATACAGCAGGTTGATATGCCAGCATGACTGTCTGCTTGCAAGCTGTGTTGATTTGTTCCAAAATCCAGATGCTACATTTGTACCATACCCAGCTGCACCCACCCACCCATCCACATCAATCCACCCACCCACCCATCCATCCACATCAATCAATCAGTTTTTCAATCATCGAATCATTCATCCAATCATCCAATCATCATCAATCATCATCATCCATCAATCATCACCAATCAATCAATCAATCAATCAATCAATCAATCAATCAATCAATCAATCAATCAATCAATCAATCAATCAATAATCAATCATCACCAATCAATCAATCAATCAATCATCAATAATTCATCAATCATCATCCATCCATATCCATCCATCATCATCCATCATCATCCGTCAATCATCATCCATCCATCATCAACCATCCATCTCCATCCATCTCCATCCATATGTTGTGCACACTGGCATTAACCCGCACGCATGCGCATCATGCTACGATGGAAACAACTATAGCATCTCCTTGAAGCTTGCCGTACCAAGGCACAATCCTACCAAGGTAGCGCAAGGGTGGCCAGCCACCTTCAACACCGCTTTCAAAGTTTAAGTCCTGGGAGATGTGTAGCCTCACGAGCGCCTTGGTGCCAGATCCATCCATCCATCCATCCATCCATCCATCCATCCATCCATCCATCCATCCACCAACCCACCCACCCATCCTCATCAATCCAACCACCCACCCATCCATCCTCATCAATCAATCAGTTTTTCAATCATCGAATCATTCATCCAATCATCCAATCAATCATCATCATCACCAATCAATCATCACCAATCAATCATCACCAATCAATCAATCAATCAATCAATCATCAATAATTCATCAATCATCATCCATCCATATCCATCCATCATCATCCATCATCATCCGTCAATCATCATCCATCCATCATCAACCATCCATCTCCATCCATCTCCATCCATATGTTGTGCACACTGGCATTAACCCGCATGCATGCGCATCATGCTACGATGGAAACAACTATAGCATCTCCTTGAAGCTTGCCGTACCAAGGCACAATCCTACCAAGGTAGCGCAAGGGTGGCCAGCCACCTTCAACACCGCTTTCAAAGTTTAAGTCCTGGGAGATGTGTAGCCTCACGAGCGCCTTGGTGCCAGATGTAACAGGCACTGTCTTGCGATATTGCAAGTTCTGTGACGGCGTGCTCTTCAAGATCCAAGCGTTGATGTAAAACCCCACATTATCAACAACATTGATACCGCAAACAAACACTTTGTATGTGCTTGGTGTTGGAGATATCACCGACACGTGTTGGTCGGGCAGCATGCTCCCGCTGCTATCTATGAAGGTGTCATTCACGTCATACAAGTAGAGGTGAACTCTCTGTGGGAACCTTAGCGGTGTGTTGCCGGCCCCTTTAAAGTCAGCTTGAAAGACTGTAAACCTCGCATAAGGCGTGTTGCGGGGGATTGTAAATTCGGCATAGACACATTTGTCATTGGAAATGGTACCAACTACCAACAGTGCTGGAGCCAAGCCAGTGTGCTTTAGTTGCAGTCGGCCAGACACCCCAGGGTTGAAGGTGTACACAAAACCCAAGCCCTTCTTGACGGTCGCAATGGTTGGAGAGACCTCCAATGGAGCTTGTAACAGTGCCACTTTGGCCGCAAGCGGGATACGTGTATTAGTTCCCTTGTTTGAGCGCCAGTTAATGCTGCCATACATCCAGCCAGCATCAAATGCCCCACTTTGTGCAACCACCTCAATGCGCAAAAGCTGAGACTCCTTGGGGGCAAGTGTAAATGACGCAGGGGTGATGGAGGCGACCTTCAGCAGCTTTTCAGAGGATTGGTCAATTGACGCAGTCCCATAGAAGCTTGCCGTGGTGTTCAACACACTTGTCACCGTGCGGTACAACACCTTGACCACGCCTTCTGCCAAGGTGGGCAATGCGATGGATGGTAAGTTGAGGTTGGCGGCGTCACATGGATTTGGTTGGCCAGGAGGTAATGCAGACGGACACAATTGGCAGTACCTGCATTGTTCATGTTGCAACAACGCCAATCATCACTCAAATGGCGGGCGCCTGGCGTGTCAGCTGCAACCGTGTGCGGGCTTGAGTTGAAAGCTGAAGATGTGTCTGCTGCACTCACCCGCTTGGTCAAGCAGGGATGGGCAGACGGGGGTGCTGAGGTGGCTGACCCAAGGTCGGCGCCCAGCCACCACGTGATCATGTGCACGCACGCTGCATGGGTGCACCCTATGGATGATGACGCCGCGTTTGACCGTAGCACGCAACCAGAGTACATGCAGCTGTGTTTGCCATTTCGTGTGCTACAATGCCTGGCGCGGCTCCGCACAGGAGTTGCTCAGCTAGAGGTGCAGTTAGGCAGGCATGCACGCCCTCGGGTGCCCAGGCCTCGACGTGTTTGTAGGTTGTGCTCGCTTGCTAGCCCTTCAACCGCCAGCCGGCCTGCGTGGCGCACACGTGTGCATGCCCGGACTGGGACCCATGACAATGTGGAAGATCTCAGACACTTCCTGTTGGAGTGCCCTGCATATGACCACTTGCGTGATGCTCATCAGAGTATATTCTGTCCTGATGGCACCACCAATCGTTGTGCTGATGAGATGGTGTCGCGTGTTCTAAACTGTGAAGATCAAGAGAGCTTGGCTGTTGTTGTATACCAGATGTGGTTGTATCGCTCGGTGCTGTTAGGGTTATCGCCTGACCACACCAGCGTACCAATCCAGCCAGAGGGCTATGTCCCTTCAGATGACACCCTAGACGCTGTTGCCTCTAGCCCATAAGACTTTGACATTTCCTGACAAATTTCATATGCATTTGTGCCACAGATCTGGTTTGTGCCGCCTTATGCCGCATTAGTCGCCCTTGTTCTTGCTTCTGATTGTGAGATCTTTACAACACGCTCTCGGTTGGTGTGCTTCTTCAGCACAAGCTGCTGGCTGAGTGGGGTGTGTCTCTGACACACCGCGGGTATAATTGCTTGCTTATCCTGGAGAGAACTTGTGCTCATCTGAAGGCGTCAATGTGTTGCATCGAGCGCTCATCTCCTTTTGTCACGTGTTGACTCTGTGCTCATTTGGGGTGGCTCATACCATCTGAGATGGTGACTGGACCCACATGTAACTACTCTCTCACAAATTGTTTGCATGCTCTAGTGGCAAGAGTTGCCACACAGCATAAAGACATGCAGAATGACAAGTCAACCTCTTCTGTAGTGGGCTTTATGTTTGTTGCAATATCCAACAAGCTGATTGCTGCTGTCACCACCATCAAAATTCTGCTAGAATGCCCTGCATATGACCACTTGCGCGGTGCCTGCCCTAGTGTGTTCTATCCTGCGGGTACTGTAGATCGCTATGCTAACGAGTTGGTGCCGCGCATTCTAGACTGTGAGGATCAAGAGGGCTTGGCTGTGGTGGTTTATCAGATGTGGTTGTATCGCTCAGTGTTGCTGGGGTTGTCCCCTGACCATCAAAGTGTGCCAATTCAGCCTGAGGGTTATGTCCCTGTAGATGACGCCTTAGACGCTGTTGCTCCTAGCCCGTGATGAGTTTAGGTTACTTGACGAGTTACACATGCATCCTGTCACATTATTGGTTTGCTGCCGCCTTTATGCCGCCTTAGTTGCCCTGCCTATCTCTCTGGCTGTGTGATCTTGACAACATGCTTTTTGGTTGGTGTGCTTCTTCAGCACATGCTGTTGGCTGATTGGGGTGTGTCACTGACACACCGCAGATATAATCTTATGCTCAATCTGGAGAGACCCTGTGCTCAACGGATGGCCTCAATGGGCTACATTGTGTGCTCATCTTCTTTCGTCATGCGTTGACATTGTGCTCATTTTGGGGTGGCTCATACCATCTGAGATGGTGACTGGACCCACATGTAACTACTCTCTCTCAAAATTGCCTTGGATGCATCCATACGTTGCCAACACGTGCACATACATTCATCAAAATTTTTTAGGGAATTGATGAGGTTACATTGGTCTGCTCAGGCGCCTACGGCGCAAACGAAGACCTGGTAAACAGGATTTCAGAGGCTCAAAAAACAGTATGCTGCTGCCTGTACAAGCAACGCCCAACCTCTAAAGGCAGCCGGTTCTGGCAGTAGCATTCAACTAGTGTTGATAACTGCAGAGCCATATGCAGATAGAAAGCATGTATGGTCATGACACACAGGATATCGGCTGCAGCTGCAGCATGTTATCTGATATTGAAGGTCAGTCAACGCCGTACGACACGCATGCCATTTTCATCAAAATTACTGGTTTAGAAAGAAGCAGGGAAACCCCACTCCTGGCCCTAGCAGGGTTTGAACTCCCGCCAAAGGGTCGCAGGCTGGTGCCCATGAACCACTGCGCTACCTAGGCCGGGTTCCTTAGATACACTCAGCAAACAGTCTGTTATCATGACAGATGCTTGCCACTACAACGCTCGCACGTTGTATGGGGAGATGCACCCTTAGCTTGTTCGAACCTTGGGCTGTGCAATTTCACTTGTGGCATGTATACCCGGGGTGTAAAGTTCACTGGTTTAGAAAGAAGCAGGGAAACCCCACTCCTGGCCCTAGCAGGGTTTGAACTCCCGCCAAAGGGTCGCAGGCTGGTGCCCATGAACCACTGCGCTACTTAGGCCGGGTTCCTTAGCACATACATTCATCAAAATTACGCACACGTGGCTGTGGACTCTATTACTCCACCAACAGGCAACAAATACACAGTACATGTTTATGTACTATGATAGTACTAGATAATCTAGAGTGTGCAAGTATGCAGTCCACAAGTTGAACGCACCTTGTGTACATGTCTGGGGGCACCTCATTCTCGTTAGTGCTTGTGCAAACGGACTTGGCCCAATCTTCGTATGATGAGTCAAAGACCAAGCCAGGATTGAGCATCTGCAGTGGGTCAACGTGTCCTGCAACAACACACAAGCAGCCACAACATTCACTGTTGCAATCAGGTTGGGGGCAAGTGTTCATGATATTGCAGTACCAAGCTTGTCGAGCTTGTATATTATGATACAAGCACCAAGTGTGCAAATAGCGGTGAACCATCATTACATGCAATGCATGATACACCAGTTTGCAGGTTGCTGGCCAGCCATGGCTGAGCCAAGTTCGTGAGGTTGATCAAAAGACAATGTGTGTTGGTTTCACTCACCAGCACCGCAATCAAAAGGCTTGCAGATTGGAAGCCCAGGCTGGCCTGTCTTGGTCTCTTGGTACGCGGTGGTCATGAGCGCTGCATGGTGTAGCAGTCACGGCACACTGTGGGCAGGCTTAAATGTGTGCAGCGAAACTAGCTACGAAGTATTGGCTCAAAGACATTGCCTTCAAATTCAGTGTCTGAACATTCTAGCAACGCAACAACAGCAACAGCATGCAACATGCCATCCATATATATGTGCACGTGCTATTTATGTGAGGTGCACATATTTACAGTCAACTATGCAGCTGGTGAACCTAGCTAGTGAATCACACTGAACTGAGATCATCTAACATGGGTTCACCTGATTTGACTGCCATAGGTGACCAACTTGGATGCCGTTGCCGAACCAGAGCAGCTAAGCCAGCCACGTGGGGCGCGGCCCTGGATGTAAGCAACACACCATCGTCACATATGGTTGACAGAAAGTTAAACCTTTCATCAGTAAAAAAGGCATGCTGCGGCTTTAAATTAATTGAATTACAAATTTGTAATGACTCTCGTATGTATGTTTTGGATTTTGATGGCATCAACAAGCATCAACAATGGTATGCGGTCACCATTACACACATGCACACACAAAGCAATGCTACATGGCTGTTGTGTATACAACATGTTGCAGCAACAGTGCAGCCACTGTAGCAAATGAACTTACGCGCTGGTTCCCGAAAAGATGTTGTAGCTGACGCCTGTCTTGTTCTTGGACACTGGCGCATAGATGTCTACACCTGGTGCTGTGATGTCAGGGGTCAAGAAGGCACCTGCCAACACAGCAAGCAGCAAGCAATGTGTGGTAGTTGTTGCTTCCTTTGCTGCACCATTTTGCGCCTTGAGGTACAACTGCTACAACATTGCAAGCGATGATGCTTTGGCTTGCAAGGGCTTTCCAGCCGTTGGGCTCTCAAGCACAATGCAAGAATTCACATGGCATCTAGTGGACCATTAGACCACACGAGTTTGTTGGAATGCACAAGAAACGCACCTTTTACAATAGTGGCTGGGCCCCTGCTTGAATATTTCAACATCTGTGGTGCATTGGCTCTGGCAAAGTTGGAAGGCAACAGTTGCGCAGAAGCTTGGGGCATGGCAGCGTACTTGCGTATGTTGTCCCTGAACTCTGCCTTTAAATGCACATGAGGCACGTCTAAGATTTCCAATATGGTTTCGCTAGCGACATCCACATTGACCAGCACCATGCCAATGCCGCCAGCCCTCTTGACCTCCTTTGCTTTTTCATCACGGTAATTGGTCCCCCTGTCACACACCTACGCAGTTGCAAAAGGCCAATGACAAGTATGCACATATGCATTCGTGTTGTTGTGCTTGATGTTACAATGTGAAATGCATGCAGTGGCAGTGCTTGCTGCTGGGTTGGCAAACACTATAGGCAAACACTCAACTCTACAAACGCATCCAAGCCAAGCGGATGTTGTTACTACTGAAGACAACAATGCATGTTTGTGCTGGTTACATTCCTTGGTGATTCATCATTTCATGCCTAGCCGCTTCTAGCCGTCTTACCACAATAGTGCCGGCGACCTTCCTCGGATCCAACGTAGCATTGAGACACAATTGGACATCTGCGTCTTTGGCACTCGGCAACGCGGCAGCGTTGGCTAGTAGCAGACGCGCAGGGCCAACGGCTTTCTCAATAAATCCTGCCCCAACATACCGCTTCCCATCTGCTAGGACCCTAGCAACGGATTTCGGTGAATGTGTGCTGGCAGCTACGATTGTAGCGTATGGGAAAGGGTTGCCTACTGTGCCGGGGTTGGGTCCGCTGTTACCTGCGGCCATCACCACGGTTATGCCGGCGGCTGCGGTGCACAACCAGTGGCAATGAAAGCAGCACACAATAATTAATCCAATGGTCATTTAAAAAAACTCAGTTGTTAACACGTGTATGAGAACTCAACTCTGGTACATCTTCTGGCATCATTTCAACATTTTTTTTGTCGTTGTCCGTACATGGCACCTAGTGCAGTATGACTAGACAGCCTATTGTGCACATGTGCACAGCAAAATGTGCGTGCATGCTGATCATGTGCTTGAGAAATTACTGAAGCCCACAATGTACTTGTCACTAAAGCCCTATAGTATTATTCAAGTGGAAGGGAGTCCACTGAGCTTGCCCGGCGGGCAAGGCGAATATAGATAGGTGTTATACACAATGAAATTGCTACACAAGGATGTTTTGCAGACATCCCTACCTGCTGTTTGCATGATTGCCAGGGAGAAGACATCCACCAGAGACCTTCCAGGTATGCCAAGGCTCATATTGATCACGTCGCAACCATCTACATCAGCAACACGCACACACATTCACCGTGCCAGTAATTTTGCGTTTGGCTAGAGGTTTGAGGACATGGGGTGCTCTAGCAAAACTGTCTGCCGAAATACTCACACCAATGTTAGTAGTCATTTGACGGCTAAACAAGCATTGCATACGGGTGTCAAACACAACTACAAGGCTGTAGCTACCGTGTACATTTGACATTCGACATTACTATACAGCACGTACGTTACGGTACTTGGATGAAGCCTTACCAGCAATGGCCTTCTCTAAGGCAGCCACAATATCAACGTCGGAACCAGAGCCCTCGCTTCCCCACAGCACCTGCAACGCAGCAACACAAATTCTACTCAGCAATTGTGGGGAAGGCGGGCATGCCATACAAGGCATATACTAGATTTTGGCGCCAACATAAACATTGTGGCATTGGTGGTCTTTCCCAGGCTTGAATGTCGAGACAACACATGTTGTTGCATGTTTTACGTGTATTTACTTTTTTATTGCATTTATAAACAAGTTGTCATCAGCAACAGCACAACGCATATGCAGCAACTGCTCCATGGAACTCGTGTTGCATTGCCATGCACACAACAAGCTGGCGGCTTACTTTGTACATGGCTAGGCGCGCCTTTGGTGCCATGCCTGATATAAGAACCTTCCCATCACCATTGGCATCTGCACGGTTGCCACCAGCAATAGCCTACAAAGCAATGACCATGCATGCCACTCTTTTAACAAGATACAACCATGTAGGCGCCATCCACTGAACCATCTGGTTTGTCAGAGCAACAAGGCACCACATGACATCATTGATGGCTGGCTTGCTCAGCACGTGCAATGCTCTGTGGCTACCAGAGCACCACCCTCAGCCTGGAGGACTTCATTACTATCATGGCTATGGTGCATGGCTGTTGTAGCTTGGTAGTTGTGAAGGCACAAGCTTACCGACACGTGTGTGCCATGCCCGCTCCCGTCCCTGTCGAAGAAGACAAGAAAACGACACCGGGGCAGATTCTGTTCAAGTGAGCAACCGTATGCTATGGCCATGCTATGGTGTTGTTCGGTCATTTCATTGGGTTGTGTTTGTGTTCCTGCCGCCAATGCACTGCAACCATAGTCGCGAGGAAAAGTTAAGCAACTCACAAGTACGTCAAACCAGCACAAGATTGTACAGAGCAACCTGCTATCATAGCCTTTGTAACCTGAGGAGGTAGTAACAATGCTGTTGTAGTATATTATAGAGAGAGTAGTTACATGTGGGTCCAGTCACCGTCCTAGATCGTATGAGCCACCCCAAATGAGCACAGAGTCAACACGTGACAAAAGGAGATGAGCGCTCGATGCAACACATTGAAGCCATCAGATGAGCACAAGTTCTCTCCAGGATAAGCAAGCAATTATATTTGCGGCGTGTCAGAAACATACCCAACTCGGCCAGCAGCTTGTGCTGAAGAAGCACACCAACCGAAAGCATGTTGTCAAGGTCTCACAATCAGAAGAAAGAACAGGGGCGACTAAGGCGGCATAAGGCGGCAACAAACCAGATCTGTGGCACAAATGCATATGAAATTTGCCAGGAAATGTCAAAGCCTTTTTATAGTACGTAATGTAGGTCAGCTATGCACAGTGTGCATGTTGCCAGCGAAGCGCTTGCCAACAACATCCACCGCCTGCTGACATCTAGCCTTGCGCGCCTCACCTGCATGAGTTGAAGTCATCCTCGGGCACGCTGCCCGTGTAAGCAACGTAGGCCTTGGAGAAGGCCTGGCAACCTATGAGCTTGCGGCTGCAAGCAATGCCCCCATGCACCCAACAGATGTAGCACGTGTACCGTTTAGTGTAAACACACCACGCGTAGCTACTTGATGTATGATGCTAACATCTCTGATGCAATGCACCTCAATGTGCGACAACTCTGTAGCCTGCGGTATGAAGCATGCAGCGGCCAGCAGATTTCTCTAGAGGCGTATGTGCTCGCCACATTGATGCAACTGATACTGCGGGCACTGGCGGATGCGCAAGTACATGTTGACACTCACTTGCACGTTCCTGCAGGAAACTCTTCTCCAACAGGGCAGTTGCCGCTATAACCAACATTGCGTGGTACAGTGTAGGCATATGGCCCCGTGTCACTGCTGGTGTCTTGTCGATCAGAAAAGCTTGGGTGCTCAGGCTCAATCCCACTGTCGAGGACACAGATGGAAACATCCTCGCCTGCACGTTTGGGACCTCCCAGTTGATCCCATGCGCCACCACTGCCGTCAATGTGGTCTGTGCTGCTGTTGCCCTCAAGTCCAAGGAACCCTGGCGTTGTGAAGGTGAGTGCATGCACTTGCTTTGCACGTACCACCATCGACACACGCGGATCGCGGCGTAGCGCTGCCAACTGTTCACCAGACGTCACGCGTGCGGCAAACCCAGCTACGACGTACTTGTACTTGTACAGCACGTCCTCTGCTGCCACACTTGCTGCAGCAGCCACAGATGCTGATTGCTCCTCCAAGAACGCTGCATAGGCCACGACTGCTGCACTGCTGACATCAAGCTTCTGCACTGTTGTGCTATCGCTGCTGATGCCTGCGGCCTGCACTTGAGTTGCCTCGTAGCCTGACAGATCACCTGTGTATGTTGCTGCAGGCACCTTGTCGAGGATAACAAAGCAGGCTACTTCGGTTGGCACACTGGCAGGCGTCACGCTTTGCTGACCAAGAACTGCCGCTGGCGACACTAGCAGCACCAGCAACAGCATGCTTGCTGCTGCTGCTACTGGCATTGCTGATGGTGGCAGGTAACCCATGCTGAAGGCTGATGCAGTCTGCCGTGTCTGCTACGTCTACTGCTGACAGCTACAACCAGCAGCCCTAGAGCTTGCAGATATCACAGGGTTGGCTGCGAGTGCCACGAATGCGTTACTGCTGCGTGTTGCTGGCTTCCACGTGCCAGGCCTAGGGCTCCTGCAAGCATAGTCAGGTCCATACACAGCTTAGTACGGTTTAAAACACATGCAATATCTGCTCAGAAACAGCAGCAGCAGCAGCAGCAGTCCATGTGCAGTGCCACTGCAGTGCTGGCCTGAGGGAGTGCATACGCACATGCATGTGCTGGCCAACAGCTGAACATGTGACACGGGACACTTGCAGGCTAGGGCGCATATCCGGTGTCAACATCGTGGCATACAGCAGCTTCTTGGGTCTGTGCGCAGTAAGCATACGTCGAGCGCCCCATCAGTAGCTGCCTATTGTCTTGCCAGAACACACACATGTATGGCATGGGGGACAAATTATATTAACACTGTTTAAAACGGCCTACTCCGCAGCGCCCACCTGTATGGTCACAGAACAGCAAGGAACCTCTCGGAAGTGCCCGCAAGAGAACAATCGCTACCAGATAGAACGAAGACGTGAAAGCGTTGCATATGATGAAGGCAGTGAAAATGATTGAACTTAAGTGGTACAAGTTACACTTCAGCAAAGCTTCAACTGGCGGCTGACATGGCGAACTGGTCTGCTAGGAGGAAATCACAGCAGAGGGCCGTCCCTTGTCTGTAGCTTGGCGAATTCCGTGGTTGCACCGGTCATCAGTTTGCATTGAGGCTGCCAGCAGGTACTTGCTCTGTCAGTGAACCCCAGCACCTCCATGTCACGGAGGGTTACCTATTTCGAATCGCTGGATAATAATAATCGCTGGATGTGCGAACTGAGCTTGGTCGACAGCACCCTAAGCCTTAACTGGTGAGTTGTCACTGTGAAGCAAGCCCTGGGCTCGTTCGATGCATGTATTTTCTCTGCTCCATGCCACGGCGGTAGTTAGACTTTATGCACCTCCATGTCACGGAGGCCACCAGAGGGTTACCTATCTCGAGTCGCTGGATGTGCGAACTGAGCTTGGTCGACAGCGCCCTAAGCCTTAACTGGTGAGTTATCACTGTGAAGCAAGCCCTGGGCTCGTTCGATGCATGTATTTTCTCTGCTCCATGCCACGGCGGTAGTTAGACTTTATGCACCTCCATGTCACGGAGGCCACCAGAGGGTTACCTATCTCGAGTCGCTGGATGTGCGAACTGAGCTTGGTCGACAGCGCCCTAAGCCTTAACTGGTGAGTTATCACTGTGAAGCAAGCCCTGGGCTCGTTCGATGCATGTATTTTCTCTGCTCCATGCCACGGCGGTAGTTAGACTTTATGCACCTCCATGTCACGGAGGCCACCAGAGGGTTACCTATCTCGAGTCGCTGGATGTGCGAACTGAGCTTGGTCGACAGCGCCCTAAGCTTTAACTGGTGAGTTATCACTGTGAAGCAAGCCCTGTGCTCGTTCGGGTGGTCCAGGTGGTCCACGTGGCTGGCTCGCACCTGTTGATGTGTTTGATGAATGGTTGTGATCGCCTGAGCGGCGGTGAACAGCAAAGCATGGTCTGTCCACGTATCATGTTGGCTTCTTGATGCTGTTCGCAAGGCATATCGTAACACCTTCTTAACACCTTCGCATACGGTTCAGATGCCTTATAACCCTTCTTATACTATACGAAGCCAGCAGGTCTGGCGTTCGTATCCACCTTCGCATAACTTTTGCGATTATTTTTGAGAAGGTGATACGAAAGGGCGTGTCGGTGCAGTGTGGGCTGTACTGGGTGGTTTCTTGAGGTTATGTTATGGCGGTGCTTCTGCTCTAGTCAGCTGGTGATTTCTGAAATCAGCATGAACCATGCTTAGCTGTTCGCAGGACCCTTTATGTTCCTGTTTTGTAACTTCGCGACACCCACCCTTCCCACCCATTGCCAAGTTGTCCTGCTGCAGCGCAACATAAAAGTATGTATAACTACCAGTCCCAACCGATGCAGACCGACACATCATGGGACAGCCCGTTCTGCGGTGCCGATTTATGCATGTGGTGAGCAGGTGAGAGGGATCCCCTCCAGCTGTATTTCTTTGGGGTGGTGTCGACAGGGGCTGAAAAGTTTTCAACAGCCCTCTCATCCCTCTACCCCTCTCACCCTCTACCCCCCTCACCTCCTCACTTTATCCATTCAATTTATAGTATGTATAACTACCAGTCCCAACCGATGCATGCCGAAACATCATGGGAAAGCCCGTTCTGCGGTGCCGATGTATGCATGTGGTGAGCAGGTGAGAGGGATCCCCTCCAGCTGTATTTCTTTGGGGTGGTGTCGACTGGGGCTGAAAACTTTTCAACAGCCCTCTCACCCCTGTACCCCCCTCACCTCCACCCCCCTCACCTCCTCACTTTCTATCCATTCAATATATACTTTGTATAACTACCAGTGCCAACCGATGCAGGCCAAAACATCATGGGAAAGCCCGTTCTGTGGAGCCGTGGTGAGCAGGTAAGAGGGGTTCCCTCCAGCCTTATTTCTTTGGGGTGGTGTCGACTGGGGCTGAATTGTTTTCAACAGCCCTCTCACCCCTCTACCCCTCTCACCCTCTACCCCCCTCACCTCCTCACTTTGTATCCATTCAATTTATAGTATGTATAACTACCATTCCCAACCAATGCATGCTGAAACATCATGAGAAAGCCTGTCTTGCGGAGCCGTGGTGAGCAGGTAAGTGGGGTTCCCTCCAGCTATCTTTCTTTGGGGTGGTGTCCACTGGGGCTGAATTGTTTTCAACAGCCCTCTCACCCCTGTACCCCTCTCATCCTGTACCTTCCTACCTCCTTTCTTTCTATCCATTCAATTTATAGTATGTATAACTACATGTCGCAACCGATGCAGGCCGACACATCATGGGACAGCCCGTTCTGCGGAGCTGATGTATGTATGTGGTGAGCACGTGAGAGGTGTCCTCTCCAGCTGTATTTCTTTGGGGTGGTGTTGACTGGGGCTGAAAGGTTTTCAACAGCCCTCTCACCCCTCCACCCCTCTCACTCTCTACACCCCTCACCTCCTTTCTATCTATCCATTCAATTTATAGTATGTATAACTACCAGTCCCAACCGATGCATGCTGAAACATCATGGGACAGCTCGTTATGCGGTGCCGGAGTGTAAATGTGGTGAGCAGGTGACAGGGGTCCTCTCCAGCTGTATTTCTTTGGGGTGGTGTCGACTGGGGCTGAAAAGCCAACAGCCTCCTCACCCCTCTACCCCCCCTCTCACCTCCCTCACCTCTTTTCCATCCATGCAATTTATACTATGTATAACTACCTGTCCCAGCCGATACAGGCCGACACATCATGGGACAGCCTGTACTGCGGTGCCGGTGTATGCATGTGGTGAGCAGGTGAGAGGGGTCCCCTCCAGATGACTTTCTTTGGGGTGGTGTCTACTGGGGCTGAAAAGTTTCCAACAGCCCTCTCACCCCTCTACCCCCCTCACCTCTACGCCCCTCACCTCCTTTTTTTCCATCCATGCAATTTATACTATGTATAACTACCTGTCCCAGCCGATGCAGGCCGACACATCATGGGACAGCCCGTTATGCGGTGCCGGTGTATGCATGTGGTGAGCAGGTGAGAGGAGTCCCCTCCAGATGTCTTTCTTTGGGGTGGTGTCTACTGGGGCTGAAAAGTTTTCAACAGCCCTCTCACCCCTCTACCCCTCTCCCCCTCTACACCCCTCACCTCCTTTCTATCTATCCATTCAATTTAAAGTATGACATATACATTGTATAACTACCCGTCCCAACCGATGCAGGCCGACACATCATGGGACAGCCCGTTATGCGGTGCCGGAGTGTATGCATGTGGTGAGCAGGTAAGAGGGGTTCCCTCCAGCCTTATTTCTTTGGGGTGGTGTCTACTGGGGCTGAAAAGTTTCCAACAGCCCTCTCACACTTCTACCCCTCTCACCCTCTACCCCCCTCACCTCCTCACTTTGTATCCATTCAATTTATAGTATGTATAACTACCATTCCCAAATAATGCATGCTGAAACATCATGAGAAAGCCTGTTTTGCGGAGCCGTGGTGAGCAGGTAAGTGGGGTTCCCTCCAGCTATCTTTCTTTGGGGTGGTGTCCACTGGGGCTGAAAGGTTTTCAACAGCGCTCTCACCCCTGTACCCCTCTCACCCTCTACACCCCTCACCTCCTTTCTATCTATCCATTCAATTTATAGTATGTATAACTACCAGTCCCAACCGATGCATGCTGAAATATCATGGGACAGCTCGTTATGCGGTGCCGGAGTGTAAATGTGGTGAGCAGGTGACAGGGGTCCACTCCAGCTGTATTTCTTTGGGGTGGTGTCGACTGGGGCTGAAAAGTTTTCAACAGCCCTCTCACCCCTCTACCCCCCTCACCTCTACGCCCCTCACCTCCTTTCTTTCCATCCATGCAATTTATACT
Source organism: Tetradesmus lagerheimii (assembly GCA_902809745.2). Taxonomy (NCBI): domain Eukaryota; kingdom Viridiplantae; phylum Chlorophyta; class Chlorophyceae; order Sphaeropleales; family Scenedesmaceae; genus Tetradesmus; species Tetradesmus lagerheimii. The sequence continues at coordinate 20,162 of CADDIJ020000052.1, forward strand.
ATGTATAACTACCTGTCCCAGCCGATACAGGCCGACACATCATGGGACAGCCCGTTATGCGGTGCCGGTGTATGCATGTGGTGAGCAGGTGAGAGGGGTCCCCTCCAGATGTCTTTCTTTGGGGTGGTGTCTAATGGGGCTGAAAAGTTTTCAACAGCCCTCTCACCCCTCTACCCCCCTCACCTCCACCCCCCTCACCTCCTCACTTTCTATCCATTCAATATATACTTTGTATAACTACCCGTCCCAACCGATACAGGCCGACACATCATGGAACAGCCCGTACTGCGGTGCCGGTGTATGAATGTGTTGAGCAGGTGAGAGGGGCTCTCTCCAGCTGTATTTCTTTGGGGTGGTGTCTAATGGGGCTGAAAAGTTTTCAACAGCCCTCTCGCCCATCTTCCCCCCTCACCTCTACGCCCCTCACCTCCTTTCTTTCCATCCATTCAATTTATCATCATCATCATGTTACCCATTAAGCCATAGCATCAACGCCATCGGCCCCGCGCCCCTCAAGAGCGGAAGAAAGAGGGAGCACTGCTCCATTGTGTTTGCAATTATTACGCACATCCCAAGCTTGGACAAGATACTCAGCAATGCTCCTAGATATAACTCGGCACACCCCCCTACTACCCCAAATATCATCAGAAACAAAACGCAACAACTTAGTGGATGCATCAGTCAACGACAACACATTGCGCAATTTTTCAGCGCCGCCAGCAACATCACGCAAAACAGACCGAATTTCATCAAGCATAGTATCCTCTGAGCAGAAGTAGCGGGACAATCAAACATCAGATGTGACAAAGACTCAACACCCTGACCACAAGCAGGACATGCTGTGTTAGAATCAGCTCTGCTGCCACCATAACGACTGGTATGCTCATGCACGCAAAGACAGCCCATTCGAACACGCATCAGCAACTCAATACCACGCGTTGGCGCACCAGAACACAAAAAGGGCCTAGCCCCTTTAAAACGCATGGTATCAGCATGTGTAGGGTGCACATGCGTGATGTAACGGCTCAAAGTAGAGTGCTGCAGTGATTCACAAACAATTCTGTCTGCATGTAGCTTCCTGACCTGACGGTTGATGTGATTCTTGCACGCATTAGCTCGATCAGCCGCCGCCTCAACATCCACACCATACTTGCAAAGCAAACTCTGCACATACTTATGCCAAGGTGTCACCGCAACAGCACCACTAGGGCGCTTCCACTCAGCTGAGAAACCTGACGTGGCAAACGCGAATTCTGCATACGCTGGACCCTAAAGTAATACTCCATCGCCCTCTGATGAAGCGACATGTGCAATGGCTTCACACCCCATTCAGCCAGAACAAGTGAAGTGCAAGGGCGCTCCTTGCCACAACGCATTGAGCACTTGATGATGTCAGTCTGCACTTTGTCAATCTGTTGCAGTTGCCTTGCAGTTGACGGAAACCAGACCTCACTGCCATATTCAACAACCGGGCGAACGCATGTAAGCAGAATGATACGCTTTACTTCCACGCTGATGAGCCGGCTCTTCCAAACTGGCATGAGCCCACCCTTCACACGATGCACTTTTGCCAACATCTTCTCAAAGTGCGTATTCCAGTTGCAGGCATTGTTGAACCACAGGCCAAGGTAGCAGTACTCTGATACAACAGGCACAGGCACACCATTCCAAGTGATGCCAGAGTCAGCCAACTGGCTGGGCTGTCTAGCTGGTGAGACATGCATGACAGCAGACTTCAAGCTATTCAGCTTGAACCACTTACAACTGTATTCATAAACTGTTGCAGCCACAGCCTGAACCTCAGCCAGAGATCCGCACACAGCAACAAAGTCATCAGCCTGCATGGCTGCCACAACCTGACCAGCAGGTTCGTCACAAGGGCCCATAAGGGTGATGCCAGGGTGCTTTGCATGCACCTCATGCAGCAGATCATCAATGAAGTACAGGTACAGTGTGGGGGAAATAACATCGCCCTCATGCAAACCAAGGTCACATGAGAAGCTCTCAGTGACATGACCTTCGTGAGACACCACACGGCGTGCACCCTGATATGAGTTGTAGAGTACACGGAACATCTTTCCACGCACACCCTTGTCCCACAGCTTTTGAAAGAGCCCATCAAGCCACACTGTTGGGAAAGCCTTATAGGTGTCAACAAACAGCACATAAGAATCCTTCCCCTCAGCTTTCCTCCCACCCAACATCTCACTGAGCACACTCTGGTGGTCAGCACAGCTGCGCTTGGGACGAAAGCCGTTCTGGCTCTCGTGCAGCAGCGGCGTTCCTGATGCTGTAGCAGCAGTTACACGCTGCTGCTGCTGCTGCTGCTGCTGACGTGCCTGCTGCTGCTGCTGTTGCGCCTGCTGCTGCTGACATGCCTGCTGCTGCTGCTGTTGCGCCTGCTGTTGCTGCTGCTGCTGTTGCGCCTGCTGTTGCTGCTGCTGCTGCTGCCGTTGCTGTGTCGTGCCCTCCGCCACTGACTTGCCTTCTGCAAAGTTGATGAGGCGCTGGTTGAGAACGCTGGTGTAAAATTCGTAAAGCACGCTAAGCAGGGTGATACCACGGTAGTTGGTGGGGTCTGTCAGGTCACCCTTCTTGGGCATGTTCACAACTGTACCTGGCACCTGGTGCACCTGCTCAAGCTGCCACATCAGATTGCAGTACTGCAGTAACATATCTGCGGCCGTGCTGCCTCCATACTTGAGTAGCTCATTGACAATGCCCTCCTCAGCCGGGTTGCCGGCCTGCCAGTGCGTAGCCTCTGCAGGCAGTCGGAAACTTCGGCGGCAGTGATGGGCAGGTCCAGCGGGGTGGCAGGGGAGTTAGCAGAGTCTTGCAAATACTGTTGCACATTGGCTGCAACACAAGACATGTGTGCAGCGTCAAACTGGGGGTTGGAGGAAGCAAATGCCGCATGGCTGCCAACGCGCTCATAATGACACTTGAAAGCATCAGCTTTCTCAGCTGGGGTAGATGCCACATGCCCAGATGGATGCTGCATGACGCTGTAAACTGCCTCGCTGACATGCTTAGGGCACAGACGACGCATAAGCTGCCACATGTCTTTCTCTCCAAGCAGGCTGTCATCATTCATGCGATTTGTGTATGCAGAAGTAATGGCATGCTGGCACTGCTCTTTGTACTGCTTCTCTGCTGCTTTGACTAGCTGTGTAGTAGCCTTCTGCTGCTGTTTGTAAGTAGCCCAATCTGCTACAAGCCCTGA
>CADDIJ020000053.1:0-17875 GCA_902809745.2 Tetradesmus lagerheimii
GGTGGATGTGCGGAAGGTAGATACTGCAGCTTCAATGGTGGCTTTATGGTCGTCATCAAAGCCTGCATTTTCTGCAAAAGAAACCGGGTTGGTAGCTCGCTCATACTGTGTGGCTAGTATGTCAGCAATTTGTTGATCACCCATGACTAGGGCTCCATAAGGTCCCTGTAGGGCTTTAGGCCCACTTGAGGGGTTAGTGTGTTTCCCTGCTAGGCGTTGTAGGCTTTTCCACATGCCCTTGCCATCATTCCTAGACTCACACTCAAAAACAGCATCTATGTTCTTGTTAGCTATCTCGTTACGTGCAGAGGCAACTGCAGATTTGACTGCACGTTGTGCAGCAAGGTAGGCTTCCTGCGCCGCCTGCAGGGCAGCACTGTGGGAGGGGTCAACACTGGCAGCAGTTCGGGCAGAGATCAAGTTTACGTTAGCTGTATTTTTCTCGCGTACGGCCATTCGTACTTCCCGGGTGTATACCGGTGGCCTTTTAGCATTACCCAGTGGCCCTGGGGGTGCTTTGTAGCCTATACTATTGTTTACTGCTGTGTGTATGCGGGTGACCAGATCGTTTTTGGCTTTGTCCACTGCATCTGCAGCATTGATGTGGCCTGCCTGTACTTGCTGTTGAAGGTTGTTAACCGTCTCCGTGTAGCCTTGCATTTGCTCTTCTATTGCAACCTGGTAGTCATTTTGGTGTTGTGCCCTGTCTGGATTGGGGGTGGTGAGCAGGTGCATGTTGGCCCTTCGTTGTGTATGCTGTGGAGAGGTTTGCTTGCTGATCGGGTGTGGTACAACGCACCACATGAGAAGGTGGTCTGTGCCAGTTAGTTGTCTTTGTTGTTCAACATGCAGCGTGCAGATTGGAGACATGTTGTTTTGGGGCAGTGCCCAGTGTTTGGGGGTCAGGACATAGTCAAGGACAGCATTTTGTGCCTGTATGGTTCCATCTTGCCTTGTAGTAAGGCGAGAGCGGGTGTATGCCGGTGTGTGTTGCTCCGGGGAGGGGTTGGGTGATCGCCCATTAAGGGCATACATATCAGTTGCTTGTAGTAGATTTTTCAGGGCTGTGCCAGCTGCATCTGCGTTTTCATCTACGCCCCATTGGCCAATGTGCTGTAGTGGTTGGCTGGCTTTACCTACTCTGCTGTTAAAGTCTCCAAGAATAATAGTGTTTCCTTTCTGTTGAAAGGTGTGTATGTCGGATTAGCAGGCGTGGATTTGGCATGTGTCGTCCAAGCATTGTTGCCACAGCAATGCACCTAGCTTTGTTTGCAGTGCTGCTTTGGCAGCTTGATGGAGTTGTCAGTTGTTAGAGCCATTTACCAAGTACCAGGTTACCACAGGTCACTCACGGCCTTGCAGAGATTTTTAGATATGAGTCAGATTTTAACAGTCTAGCCAGCTGTTCTTTGCCGTCTTTTGGGCCATGATTTGATGCCGTCTCTTGGTTTGCGACATTGCCGCATGCGTATGCTGATTCTGAACCTCCCCTGCCAGATGCATCAGTGGTCCATCTAGCCATCTGAGCTGCCACTTGTTACAAAGTTAGGACATGATTGTTTGCAGTGTGCTTGTGCTTGTTCTGCTTCTCTTTCTCCATCATGGAGGGGCCCCCTGAGCTCAGGAGGTGTGTTTTGAGATGTGTTGGACCCCATGAGCCTGGTTATGGCTCCTTACGGGGTGGGCCAGAGGCCCTACTTTGGTATTTCGGCAATTTGGTAATTCGGTTAAGGGAACACCAATCAACTGGCGACTTCAATCAGCTCCGAGAGTTCAGAGTCCTTAACGGAGGCAGTGCTGTCAGCACCATTAAGCACCAAGTGTACGAGCTCAGGATCGCGCCGCGCAAAGGAAACAATGGTGGACGAAAGCAGCAACACTGCTTTGCCGTTGCTGCATAAAATCTGCCAAGCGTCACCCATCAGGGTGCACTGTATCCCTAGGGCTCTCCCACTCTCCAAACTCATCAAAAAGGTACCAAAAATGCTCTCGAACTGAATCATATGCATCACATTCAAAGACCATATGAAACTCATCCTCAACCTGGTCAGAAGTGCAAAAAGTGCACAACCTCTGCTGTCTAGGCAGCTCTCTGCCGTCCACAAGCTTCCACCTGCCTGTTGCCACTCTAAGGTCATGAGCACCTAGTCTAAAACGCATGAGAGATGCCAAGTGCACCTTGTTGAAACCAGCAGTATTATGCACATAATCTGGGCAGTGCCCAGTGGGCACCAACTTTGGGGCTGAGCCAAGTCAAGCTCTCCAAAGGGCGTGCCAGCAAACCAGCTGTCATATGTGGAATAAACCACTGACTCAGACCCAGCAGTTCTGGGGTTAGCAGGCAGGTCATGCCACTGCTGACACAACTAGGCCTGAAAAGCCTCACGCACCAATGACATGTCTTGCTGCTCAAGGCAATGCAATCCAACAAGTGCTTCAGGTACATCGCCCAATGTGCCCGAGTGGGCATGCAGGGTGCGAGTAAACGACTGAAACTGCCAGAACCACAGAGACTTCTGCATGCGCTGGTCAGCATGCCTGGACAAAACTCTCATGCTCAAATCTCTGTTCTCCTGCATAGCCAGGAAGAGCCAGTCCCCAGGCGGGCGTGTGACCACCCGGTCCCAAAGGCTCCAACAGGCTGAGAACCATGCACTAGTCAAGGGCTGCAACCAAACTCGCGTAGTAACAGCTGCTTGCACGTAGCCTTGCGCACTCGCCCAGCCAACATACGAAGGAGTTGCAGACACACGCGAACAGGGACACCACAACATGACAAGGTAACAGGAAAAGGGATAAAAACAGAATCATTCAAAACACCACAAAACACGCGTGGCGCCCCCAGGGGCTAAGGGTACAGTTGCGGGCCGTGCTAGTCCAGTGCTGGTGCTCTGGGCACACACACCCAATCAAGGCGCCAATCACTCTGGCGCCAGCCTTAGCGTAGCAGCGGCTGCAGCGCCATAGCTCACTCACTCCTGGAGCTACGGCAGCAGCTGCAGCATCAGCTGCCGCTGCAAAGCACCGCCAAGCCCGTGAGGGGAGTCACCTACTTCCTGCCACCAGCGCTGCTGCTGCTTGGCCAAAATTGCCGTGCGTGCGGCTTCGTGCTGATGTTGCAGCTTCAACAGTTGCAGCTGACTGGGTGACCTCTGCTCTGGCGGTGTCTTGGCAGCTGCTGCAGGTGCAGATGCCATTGCCACTGCCTCTGAGACGGCTGTTGCCACAGGGCCCCATGGGTAGGAGGCAACCTGCATGCAGCAGCGCGCAAGGATCGGTTCAGCACCACCAAATAGCCGTACTGGACGACGGCCCACACAAAGGAGTGGCTGCTTAATCTTCTTGCTGGCTGGTACTGCGCATAGCAACCAAGGGTTGTGCACCAAAACAATCATGCTTGCATGCATTGGCTGCGCTGCTGGGTGCGTGCGTCACACGCAGGCTGCATGTCTGACTGAAGAGTGTTGCGTAAAACTCATTTGCAAGCCTGTGCACCACATCACACGACCCAGCCCTATCATCCCTCCTTCCACATGCTAAGCAAGCACAAGCGAAAACCAGCACATAAACCACGCAGCCCTCTCACATGCAGGTGCGCCAGCTGCAGCCGGCTGAGCGTGTTGGATATCACCATGTGCAGCGACATCATGTGCAGGTGCCGTGCCCTCACATGGCGGCCAAGCAGCAGATCTAGCCCGCCAGAACTGCTGGTGGCGCTGCTGCTGCCAGTGGCTGCAGACGCACCGCCAGCATCTGCTGAGCTGCTGCTTGCTGCTGTTGCTGCTGCTGAGCCAGCTAGCCGATTTTGTGCCTCTGTTGCAGCAGAGGCGCACGCGCTGCTGGATGCGGTCCTGCCTGCCTCGACAACTGCTTCACCAAATATCCAGCCTGGCTGATTGGCTTGGATGATCAGCGTGTTGCCCTCCTGGCAATGCGCCTTCGACAGCCGCTCAAACTCGTGCAGTGCCACTGCCAGGTGCTCCACCTGCATTGCATTGCAGACACATGCTGCCATTGCGATCTGACAGCAAGAGTTGAAAGGGAGATGCAAGCGGCAGCAAGCGGCAGAACTGCACAGGGACAGTGCTTACACCCCGTACAGCATACCATCTAGTGAGCTGCTTAGGCACCAGTTGTGACGGTCATTGATGCAATGAGAGAGAGAGCGTAGGTGGCACGCACAGACAGATGAACAGGCAGGCAGGCAGATAAAGAGGGGCCAGGCAGGCAGGCAGACAGCATACATGTTCATGTCTCTTCAGCTGACCTGCAATGGCGTGAGCTGCATGCGGCGAGCCACGAGCACGCGGTGCTGTGGCGGCGGAGTCCCAAGCTCGCCCGTCTCCATGTTGCACACAGCTGCTTGGAACATCGTCATAGGGTTGTGAATGTTGCCCAGGAAGGAAAGTGTCATGACCTCGTCTACAGTATCGTAAAGACACTTCATGTATGGGCCAGGCTGTGTTGCTGCTGCTGCTGCTGCTGGGGATAAGCTGTCTGCCGCTGCTGCTGGTAACGACCACGGGCACCAACTTGCAGTTTGGCAGTTGCCGGCACCGCACTGGCATCCTGCATTGCATCTCAGCGGCTGTGGTGCGTCTGCTGCCTCTGCAGCATCTGCAATCTCACGCTTGACCAGTTCCAGCAGGCCTGTCATCCGTGTGAATGTGCTCTGCAGCAGCAGCAGCAGTAAAGCATGCAGGGTACACAATGAGGCGGCAGACTGGCGACAGCGGGAGCTTGCAGCCGTCACTAGGCACACTAATAAGCAGGCAGGCCCAACTAGCATTGGCAACATCAGCCATGGATACCACACACCCCTAGGACAGGAAAGAGAGCTGCAGCGCAACTTCAGCATGCCACTACTGATAACCGCAACATGGCTTGCCGCATGTTGCTCCAGCAGCTGTGCAAGTGCCACCAGCAACAGCAGGCGCGCAGCTGTATGCAGGGTTGACAGTTACAAGTGCTGCATGGCTCCTCGCAGGGGCTGCATAACTGCATGATCGTGGTTGCTGCATCTGCCTCACCCGCCAGTACATACGCCAGTCTTCGACGCCCCATGTCAGCGCTCGCTCCAGCTGCTCAGCAGTGGCAGTACGCAGCAGGCGCTCGATGTAGCTGCACTCCTCACTGCTGGTTCCACCAAAGCCCAGCCGGCTGCCAACTGCAGCGGCATCAGGGGCTGCGGCTGCTGGTGCCTGCCTGACGCTCTCAGTGACGCCGGCACCGCAGCTGTGTGGCGCACAGCGTGTGTCCATCTCGCCCGTGGTGACACATGCGTGCTTTTGCCAACACTCCTGCTGCTGCTGCTGCACCCAGTGGGCATGGTCCAGCAGCAGGTCTTGATGCAGCACCATGTCAATCAGCAGCTGCACAGCAGAACTAAGAGACTCTTGTGAATGTATGGCAACAGCAGTGATTGTGATACTCCACATAATTGCTGCACAGCACACTGCCAAGTATCAACAGTCAAAGCACTCGAGCTGCTGTAGCTGGGGCAGGCATGTACTCGCACCGCACAACACAGCTTCATGCAGGCAAACGTGTTCCGCGCTGTAGCAACACTGCCCTCCTGCAAGCACTGCTGGCTTGCTTCCTGCAAGCGCTGCTGTCTCGCTGCACGTGCCACGCCCTTCCGGCAAGCACTGCTGTCTCTCTGCAAGTGCCATGGCCTTCTGCAAGCGCTGCTGTCTCTCTGCAAGTGCCATGGCCTTACTGCAGTTATTTCACATACCCAGCAGCAATGACTGCTAACCTGTCAGCCAAACACGCACCTGCTCTCGTATGCCAGCAGCAAGCCGCTCCTTCTGTGCTGCCTGCAGCAGCTGCTGCTGCGCTACCACATGCATTTCCAGTGTAAGAGACTTGTGCACATACTGATGGCCATTCAACTTCAGCTCCTGCTGAGAGCACTTGCTTGCATCTCTCAACTTGCCCTTGCGGCGCTGTGGCTGCTGTCTGTTGGGCATGGCTGTTACACTGCAGCAGACAACTGAGCAGGAGCAGGTACAGGCACCATCAGGGGTGTCAGGTAGGTTACTCTATCTGCAAGGTCTGCTTAACGCAAGAGATGTCGCATTGTAATCACGTTCAAGGGCAGCATGGCCGTGAGATGTATCTCGTCACGTGCACCGATCAGAGGCTCGATATATCCCAATGCTGCACCAAAATGCTCAATGCAGACATTTGTGTAGGCAGTGTGTAGGCAGTGTGTAGGCGCTAGTGACAAAATGACTGGGTACATGGCAACGGTCTGCCACAGTTGCCATCACCGGAAAAGCAAGCCATTTCAACCTGCCATTGATCGACCTAATTCATGCATACGAAATAGATCATTGAATTGTGCTGAAAATTTGGGCGATCGCTCATGGCGCCAGTTGGCCTGATACACAGCTTTCAGGCCAGCTGTCACAGTGTGTTTCAGTGTTTCAGGCAGCTGTCACAGTATTACTTTAGGGTTCAGCGTATGCAGAATTCTCGGTTGCCACGTCAGGTTTTTTCAGCTGAGTGGAAGCGCCCTAGTGGTGCTGTTGCGGTTACACCTTGGCATAAGTATGTGCAGAGTTTGCTTTGCAAGTATGGTGTGGATGTTGAGGCGACGGCTGATCGAGCTAATGCGTGCAAGAATCACATCAACCGTCAGGTCAGGAAGCTGCATGCAGACACAATTGTTTGTGAATCCCTGCAGCACTCTACTTTGAGTCGTTACATCACGCATATGCACCCTACATCATGCATGTGCACCCTACTCATGCTGATGCCATGCGTTTCAAACGGGCTAGGCCATTCTTGTGTTCTGGTGCCAACACGTGGTATTGAGTTGCTGATGCGTGTCCGAATGGGTTGTCTTTGTGTGCATGAGCGTACCCGTCATTATGGGGGTAGCAGAGCAGATTCTAACACAGCATGTCCTGCTTGTGGTCAGGGTGTTGAGTCTTTGTCACATCTGATGTTTGATTGTCCTGCTACTTCTGCTCAGAGAGATACTATGTTTGATGAGATTCGGTCTGTTTTGCGAGATGTACGTGGTGGCGCTGAAAAATTGCGCAATGTGATGTCATTGACTGATGCATCCACCAAGTTGCTGCGTTTTATTACTTATGATATTTGGGGTAGTAGGGGGGTTGTCGGGTGATATCTAGGAGCATTGCTGAGTACCTTGTCCAAGCTTGGGATGTGCGTAATAATTGCAAACACAATGGAGCAGTGCTCCCTCCTCTTTCCGCTCCAGAGGGGCGCGGGGCCGATGGCGTTGATGCTATGGCTTAATGCATTACCCATATGGGTAACATGATGATGATGATGATGACACAGCTTTCAGGCAGCTGTCACAGTGTGTTGGCCTTTCAGAGAAGGCCAAGGTCTGAAGCTTCAGAGCTCCACCAAAGGTGTGCGCCCAACATGGAACGACAAGTGGGTGCCTGTTCAGTGGTTTCATACTAACCTAGCCTTAGGTGGGCTATAGCCTTACCCACAATCCAGCTCACTCAGGCTGGCAGGAGTGACTGGCAGGCCCTGATCAGAGAGCTGCTGCGTCAGCAGCAGCAGCAGCTTGGGACCACTGGCATTGATGCAGTGCTGCCATGTGTCGATGATTCGAGTTGCTGTGAGGTCTGCTGCTCTCCCTGTCCCAACAAGAACAGCAGATGCTGCTGTGTGACATCTGCAATGCAGGCTATCACACCTTAAGGGAAGGAGGGTATGGCACATGTAACAAAGGCAGCAGCTGACATGTCTCTGCTGGGCCTCTCTTGTGCCATATGAGTCTGCAAAAGGGACTTAAGGCAATATAAATGCATTTTATGCTGTTACGTTATGTGCAGAGTTTGCTTTGCAAGTATGGTGTGGATGTTGAGGCGACGGCTGATCGAGCTAATGCGTGCAAGAATCACATCAACCGTCAGGTCAGGAAGCTGCATGCAGACACAATTGTTTGTGAATCCCTGCAGCACTCTACTTTGAGTCGTTACATCACGCATATGCACCCTACACATGCTGATGCCATGCGTTTTAAAAGGCCTAGGCCCTTTTTGTGTTCTGGTGCGCCAACACGTGGTATTGAGTTGCTGATGCGTGTTCGAATGGGCTGTCTTTGCGTGCATGAACGTACCAGTCGTTATGGCGGCAGCAGAGCTGATTCTAACACAGCATGTCCTGCTTGTGGTCAGGATGTTGAGTCTTTGTCACATCTGATGTTTGATTGTCCCGCTACTTCTGCTCAGAGGGATACTATGCTTGATGAAATTCGGTCTGTTTTGCGTGATGTTGCTGGCGGCGCTGAAAAATTGCACAATGTGTTGTCGTTGACTGATGCATCCACTAATCATCATCATGTTACCCATTAAGCCATAGCATCAATGCCATCCACTAAGTTGTTGCGCTTTGTTTCTGATGATATTTGGGGTAGTAGGGGGGGTGTGCCGAGTGATATCTAGGAGTATTGCTGAGTATCTTGTCCAAGCTTGGGATGTACGCAATAGTTGCAAACACAATGGAGCAGTGCTCCCTCCTCTTTCCGCTCCAGAGGGGCGCGGGGCCGATGGCGTTGATGCTATGGCTTGAATGGGTAACATGATGATGATGAATTGCATTTTATGCTGTGACATGGGCAGCTCATCAATCGTCGTTGACTGATGCATCCACTAAGTTGTTGCGTTTTGTTTCTGATGATATTTGGGGTAGTAGGGGGGTGTGCCGAGTGATATCTAGGAGTATTGCTGAGCATCTTGTCCAAGCTTGGGATGTACGCTATAGTTGCAAACACAATGGAGCAGTGCTCCCTCCTCTTTCCGCTCCAGAGGGGCGCGGGGCCGATGGCGTTGATGCTATGGCTTGAATGGGTAACATGATGATGACGATGGGCAGCTCATGGCCTCTTACATGACAAACTCACTAGTGCTGCTGTCCTCAGCCTGTCTAGTGATTCATAAATGTTTCACTGAAGCCCCAGAAGGGCAACGACACAGTTGGCTCTTGTCATCCCACGTGGCGCCATTGCTGTTGCGCTGCGGCATTGCACTGCGCAGTGCCTGCAATACTAGTGGCACCAGCTGTGCGCACTAGTCGAATTCCTTATCACGTGACTTGTTGGGGTTGGCAGTCATGACGTGCTGATCAGCACAGCGGGATGCAGCTGCAGCAACATCCGAAACTGCCATTGCAGCAACGCATGCAGCCACAACATGCATACGGACGCATGCGAAGCTGGGAAGGCTGAGTCATCAGCCGGCTCTGAAGGAGCCAGCAACCTGCTGCATGTACGGCACGAATGCGACTTGAAGAGCATCAACAACCTCCAAACGGCATGAGCACAGTAATCAAATGCCTACAATCCAGCACAGCAGATGCTGTGCATCACGGCCAGCAAAAACCTATGCCTGTGCCTTTTGCAAGGGTCCGTCCCTGCTGCAGACCTTGCGCAACAACACCAAAAAGAGAGAATATGATCGAAGCCTGCAAGCCATGCTGTGCTAGAGTGCAAGACTAGCACTTCGACCACCACCAACAACCCTGGCTGTGACATGGTGCTCCAATGACGTCCACAGCTGCATGGTAGAGCCTGATAGCAGCCTGGTTGGCACACCAGTATTCCGGCTCATGGGCAGCAGCCAAAGTGCAGCAGCACAGGACACATTTGCCTCCAATCACACCAGTCATCCAGGCCACTACGATCCTGGTGTTACTTGTGTATGACACAGTGACGACTCCACATGGAAGAGCACCCACTGCAGCCTGGCTAAGTCAACTTGAGCTGATCTCATGCCAGATAGTAATGATGCCAGATAGTACTGTCATGCAATCGACATGCTGCTGCAGCACTTGCAGGACAGCAAAGCTGCAGGGATTGCTTACACGCACGCACTGCAGCACAGGGCTGGCAAGCATACAGCACCGCATCACGAAGTCAACAAAGAGAGCACCGGCTCTACTGTTGATAGCAAACGGGTGCGCCATGTTCCTGCAGCACTTGCATCACATGGACCCCGTGCGTAACAACTATCCTGCTATGAAGGTGACGCTGTACAGACATAGACACACTATGCGCTGCGGCATGGATGCCGCTTGCCTGAAAACCTACTGCTGAATGGAGCCTGAAGGTTGAAACTAGATAACACACGGTTGGCTGCCATGCCGTAAACACTCTGTCCCTCTATCCCCACTCTCTCGTCTGACATCTGGCACCAAGGCCCACTCCTGTGCCACTCCCTACCCATGTATCAGCTCTCCTTGCTGATACCAGTACAGAGCACTGCCCACCCACATCAGCTGCACCCCACATGCCAGCAGGCTCCTTCTGCATACAGCTGGCTGAAGCTATGCTGGGCTTCCATCTGCAAGCTGGCATGCCCTGCTGATTTGCAGCCGCAGCTGGCCTGCTTTGGCCCTGTTGGGGCAGCATGTGGCTGCTGCCTGCGTTTCCGCTGCTGTCCTTATCTGAAGCTTCCAAGTGCAGCTGTGCTCACTTCTTCTTCTTGCTGCCCTGAACAGCAACACCCGCAGTGGTGACGCCGCCCACCTTGGCATGCAAGTCCACACAAGAAGCCTCATCAAAAGGCAGCTTGGGGTGCTTGTTCTCCCAGTGCAGCTGCAGGATGAGCAACAGGCAGACAGCGCAAAGGTCATGCGAGATGAATAGCCTGTCGACATGCAGGGCATACTGCACTTGCTGTAATTCGAAGTGCCAAGGCTAGCATGCTTTACGTACCAATGGTTGATGTAGATGAAATAAAAAGCGTTCAGCTGGAGGCATGGTGACAGCACATGCGACAGCAGCTGCTGAGCAGCAGCATGTCCATGTGCAGCATGTGCACTGTTCAGACACGCACGCTACGCAAGCACAATGCTCTGCTACCCACCTGCATACTCTTCAGGTCTGGTGCTGCCGTCTTGCAGACAGGACACATGTATTTGGCGTGGCCAACCGCGCCTCCCTTGCGGTCCTGCAGGCCTGCCTTCCCACCACCCATGTTTGTGGTGGCGGCATGTACCTTTGCCTTGATCTCGGCCGCTGTATGCTTGGCTGGCTTTGCCTTCCCCATGATGAAAATGGAGGCCTCGCCTAGCTCAGACCTGCTGTGTCGAGGTTGTGCTCAGCTGAATGCGTTAAGCAGGCCGAAGCCAGAACTATTGAACATATACACCTCCGAGACACCACCAGCGAAAGGGCGTGCTTCTACTTCAAATGGTTGGCGACGGGTTTTCCGCAGGCCCTGCCATGACAGCTCGGGCTGCCGGTGGAGTTCAGCTGCTGTGATCCCTGTCCTCAAGTGTTATTCAGCGATCAGACTCTCATGCTTGCGTAGTTTTGTACGTGCAGCTCGTTCAAAAGTGGAGTCGTTTGCCTGTCTGTCACGGTGCAGCAGCCTTGTGACTGGCGCATTTGCTTTTGAAAGCAACACATTTGCATGTAAGTATGGCGTAGAAAACCCAGCCAGTCACCTGCACCGAAGCTTCGTGCTGCAGTGCCGGTTTGGGCCTCTTGCAGCCATCCAAGTACCGTGTGCGTCCGGCATGGAGTGTTATTAAACAGCTATCAGCTGCGAACTGCTCCAGTCAAGCACAACAACCAAACCATACAGTCACCTTGCTGCACACTCTCGTCAGCCCTCGGGAGACTTGATATGTGCATCAGTGCTAGTTAGATACTCGCAGTTGATGCGTATACGCTGAGGCAGGTGTAGTGACGTGCACCAGACAAGCAGCACTAGCCCAAAACGCTTCCCGCTGACCACCTCCCACTTCAGTGCATAGCTGCATTCCTGGCAGTTGCCGTGCTTTGATCTTTTAATTTAGAATGTTCTGACGTTGCCGCGTGTTTGCAGGACGTGAGAAGCCTGTGCAGCGTAGCAGCAGCAGCAGTATCGTTGCTAGGTACCAGCAGCCAGGATTCCTTGTTGTGAGGAGCTGACCAAGAGTGGCAGCGCCACCCCCGCGTTTGCCTGTGCGCGTGTGGCTGCACACGCTTCAGTGCAGCCACAGTGGCGGCGCGTTTGTGCCAGCAGCTGAGTTGCAGCAGCTGCTGGGTCCATACAGCACAGACAGCAGTAGCAGAGCAGCCTGCATTTGGTGCAGCAGTCGTTACACATGCCGGCGTCGCTGGCAGCCAACTCTGAAGCAGCAGTTGCTCCGAGCAGCAGCGACGCGCCAGCTTGGACGGGTGATGGAGCATCATCCTCAGCTGTTGCAGTGGCATCACCACCACGTGGCATGCGGCGGGTTGCTTCTGCACCAGCCTTCAAGCATGCCAGCGCTTACCAGGGCTCCTGCGCAGCAGTTGCAGCAGCACAGGCAGATGCAGCAGCAGAGGCTGCAGCAGCTGCTGCAGCAGCTTCAGCAATCAGCAGCACCGACGGTGCGCCAGCTGCGTCGGCAACGGCCAGCAAACGCTCAGGCTGGATGTTTGGCGGTTGGAGCAGTAGCAGCAGCAGCCGCAGCGCAAGGAGAGCAGCCGCGCGTGCCAACAGCTGCAGCACGTGCAAGGGCGGCCGCTGTAACTGCCTAGAGGTGTATGTTGTGTCCCGCACATTCACAGAGTTTGGTGGGGACGTCATCAAGCGCATGCCTCAGGAGGCGCGTGATCACATGATCGACATGGGCCTCTGTCACTACATGACAGTCTTCAGAACTCCAGACGGTCAACTTGTGCAGTTTGACTTTGGGCCTCTGGGAGGAGACGTGCAGAAGGCACATGGCCCTGTAGCAACCTTCCTCAAGCGTGCACATGCAGCAGCGCTCGCACAGGCCGGTCAACAGCAGCAGCAGCACATCATGCAGCTGGCCGCAGCTGGTGCAGGCACCGGCGGCAGTGCAGGGACAGGCAGCAGCAGCGGCGAGGACAGCGGCAGCAGCAGCAGCAGGGGCATGGTTCACAGCCCGTCTGCGCCGATGCTGCTGCCGCTAGCGAGCATGGACTTGTCAGGGGCAGCTGGTGAGGCTGCAGGCGCTGCAATGCGTGGCGAGGTGATGGCAGCACCGCAGCGGCGCAAAAAGTGAGTATGCTTGCGCGCAATGCCTGCAGCCGGTTGCTGCTGCCCTGCTGCATTCCCCTCTTGCTTCTCTTGGCCATGCTGTGTGCAGGTGGCGCAAGGTTGTTGAGCATGTCTAGTGAAGCTACACCCTGCTGCTTAAGTTACTGCTAGCTGGCACGCTGGTTCTTGCCACGGCTACTCTTGCTTACACCATCCGACGTTGCTGCCGCCGCCGTCGCTGCTGCTGCTGCTGCTGCTGCTGGTGTCATTGCTCAGGGGTGTGAGCGGCGAGATCCGTGAGAAGACGCTTGAGGCGCTGCCGGCTGCGTCCATGTACATGGGCCGCACGCAGCTCAGCCTGGCAGACATACGGCGATACAACAGCGCACAGGGCAGCCAGATGTACACGCTGCACGACAACGACTGCAGGTGAGCGCGGTTGTGTACTGGGTGTTTGCGCACCGCAAGACAGCGCTGGCGGGTCAGCAGGGCGGCTTGATGTACACACTGTGCGATAATGACTGCAGATGAGCGAAATGTAGCCTATCTGGCATGTGCAACGTCCACCAGTGGCAGGCATGTAGTGGTTGGTGGGCTTGCCATGTGCCAGGCTAGGCTAGGCTAGTCTAGCTGCTGTTCTGTGTGTCATGGGGATGCCAGCCCGTAGCAGATAGTGGTTGCGGCAGCTGACACATGTTCATGCTACTCTTGGCGTGCTGTTTGCAGGCACTACGTGAACAGCTTGGTGCAGTATGCTACTGGAGTGGAGCGCAGCACGCAGCACCTCAAGAGGCACTTCTTCCAGGCTCGCCACGTGGACAAGTGGGTCTCT
Organism: Tetradesmus lagerheimii; assembly: GCA_902809745.2. Lineage (NCBI taxonomy): Eukaryota > Viridiplantae > Chlorophyta > Chlorophyceae > Sphaeropleales > Scenedesmaceae > Tetradesmus > Tetradesmus lagerheimii. The sequence goes on from CADDIJ020000053.1 coordinate 13,804, forward strand.
CTCAGCAGCAACATGCATGCTGGGTGGTGCAATGTGACATCACATCTATCTGAAATAGCATCTGAGTAGTAGAGGAGAACGGAATCTGGGCTGCTGCATGTGCTGTGCAGTAAGCCTGAGTGGTGTGTCAATTGCCGCCTGCATCGCAGCATGCACAATGCAAGCTTCCTCCAAGGCATGTTGCGCCACAAGCATTCCCGTGCAGGTGCCTGATGCAACCTGCCCTGCTGCCATCACCGCTGCATGATCCCCTCCACAGGTGGCTGTGGTATGGCTGGTTCATCAGCGCCACGCAGTTTGTGACAGACGTCGGCAACTGGGGCCACGTGCAAGCAGGTGCTGCAGCCACACTGCTTGCAGTCACAGGCCGCAGCACACTGGCACAGCTCAAGACGCTGGCGCTGCCGGTCATGCCTGCTCTCACTCGCACGCTGATTTCAACAGCTGCAGCTGGCGCAGCAGCAAGCAGCGCAGCAGCAGCAGGCACCAGCAGTGCAGCTGGCGGGTTAGCTACAAGCTTGAAGCTCCCAGCAGCGCTCTTGCTGAAGCGGCCGCTAGCGAGTTCAGCTGTAGCAGCAGCAGGTGGCGCGGGCGCAGCAGCAGCTGCGATACGCACTGTGCCGGATGCAGCAGCACCGGCAGCTGGCAGCACCGGTGGTGGCAGCACTGGGGCGCACAGTGGCAGCTTTGGAGGCTTTGGTGCATGGAGTCGGCCGCTGCAGCGGGTTGGAGATGGCTTCGGGCAGGGGCTGAAGGGTGCTGTGCTCAGTATCAGGCGAGCAGCAGTTGGCAGATGTGCTGCAGCAGCTGAGCACGCACGTTCGATGGAGGAGACAGCAGCAGCAGTGGCAGCAGCAACCGCTCAGCGGCCGGTGCGTGCCGGTTGGTGGGGCGGCAGCAGGGCAAAGCAGCTGACTGCAGCTGGTCAGGGGCCTACGGCAACTGTTGCTTACGCTGCTGCCGCTGCTCCGACGACTGTGTTGGTGCTGCCTAGCTCTCCTGCTGCTGCTCCGTCGCGGCGCTGGAGCACCGGCAACCTGCAGTTCCAGCAGCAGCAAGAGCAGCAGCAGAGGCAGCAGCAGCGCAAGGAACGTAGCAACTTCCTCACTGGCTTGGGGCGTCATGTGGGGCGTCATGTGAAGTGGCTTGGGTCCACCGCAGCAACAGCTACTGGTACGATCGCAGTGCTTGCCAGCAGGCAAGTTGGCTACCTGGTGAATGGCGCTCGCAGCAATCCTGGTGCGGCAGCAGCAGCAGCGATGTTCAACGGCAATGGCAGCAATGGCTTCTTCCGGCAGCAGCAGCAGCAGCAGCCGGGAGGTGCATTGTCGCAGCGCACTGTGATGGGGCAGCGCAGTAGGTCGGCTCCTTCGCTTGCAGTAGTAGCAGCAGGAGGTAGCGCGGCAGCTGTGGCTGCAGCCGGTGCTGCTGCTGCAGTGCCGCAAGCAGGGCTGCCTGGTCCAACAACTGCAGTTCCAGCAGCAGCAGGTGTCATTGCTCCAGGTGATGTGTTAGATGACGCTATCTTCACTGGCGGCTGCAGCGGCAGCAGCAGCGTGACATGCAGCAGCATCAACGGGCGGCCGTCGGGTGTGGGTAGGCAGGTGCTGAACCTTCCCGCGCCCCGCATTTCATGGGGGAGGCGTGCAAGCCATGCAGTGATTGTTGGTCAGTAACGCACAACACTGCATGCAATGCAGAGGTGTACAGTTGCAGCTGCGGCTGCACTGCAGACAGTGTGCTGTGTCACCGTGTGATGCTGTGTGTCAGCTGCAGCTGTTGCAGCATGCGCAGCGCCACAGAGCCACCAAGCTGCAGAGCATGCAGGCTGTGTGGCATATGCTGCTGGTGCTGCTGCATTATCTGTGTTTGACGGGTGCGGTTGCAAACTGCGTGTTGCATGCGTCCCTGTTGATGCGTCGCTGTGTGACGCACAGCTGCTGCCTGTGCAGCCAGATAGCTTGATGTGCTGCTCTGGCCAGCTTGTTGTCATGTGACGAGCACATGACAACGCCTGGCTTGTAGTGTGGCGTGTTTTTGGCAGTGTCTGTGTGCGCTGCATCGGCGAGCTCCATATGGGCAGTGCCACCCTTGTTTTGTACCAAAGGCGACCCCTATTGTCGTATGTCTGGGTGTTCATTTTGACTCAAAACCTTAGAGCGGTACTAGGGGTTATTGGGGTGTCACTGCCTTTGCTGGCCGTGCCTGTTGTTCAACCTGGCAAGCACGCGTCTCAGCATAGCAAGGATGACATAGCAAGGAAGACTTGCACTTTTAGTTAGCAGCTGGAACACTTGAGCATGCCTTTGTGACTGGTATGCATCCCGACCCACATGGGCTGCATCTTGCATATCTTGTCACCATCGAGGCTTCCATCTACACTGTTAGCTTGATGTCTTGCAGCAATGCACGGCGTGTGTTGCTGCATATGCCGGAACCCGTGGTAGGGAAGAAGCGGTGGGAACGGTACCATCGTCTGCAGTTGCAGCTCAACTGCAAGACGTCTGATGTGCCGTACTGTGTGTGGTGAAGTGTGCGCTGCCAGTGATGGTGGTGTTGTTTGTGACGGCATGTGGTCAGGGTTGTGCCAGTCTGCACCATGCACTGGACTCTGTGACAGGGTTCATGGCGCGGGCAGTTTGCAGCTTGTTTTCGGTTGACAGGAGGTCCCCGCCAGCGTTTTGTGTGTCTCCATGAGCAGTGTTTGCCACAGCAGCGGCATGTCGCCTTGTGGTGACAGCTTACATCCTGATTAGAGGTGCCAGGTGTTGCTTCTGCAAGCCTTGTGCTCTGGCAACAGCAGCAGCAGCTGTGTGCACGGCCGCGCCTTATGTGAGCCTCAGTGACTGTTGGTGTGGGTGTCGCGTGGACCCTTTTGAACCTCAACTGCACACGGTGTGATGCAGGGGGGCGCTTGGGAGCGCAGGTGATAGTAGCGTGTTGCAAAGCATTTTTCATGGTGAGCTGCATGCTGTGGTCATCAATGCTTGTCACCAGCAAGACGCTGCGGCTCTCAGAACTGGAAGGCTAATTTGTGTGTCTGCCAAAAGTGCTGCCTGTTCAAGCAGTGCTGGTGGCGCCAGTAGCGTAGGTTGTATCATATTGGTTGTTCGTTGATGCCATAGATACTGATCAGCTGTCTATGCTGAGGTGCTGGCTGCTGCCTATTGTTCTCTGCATACAAGCTGTGTGAAGCGGCGCGTGTGCTGGCGCAGCAGTAGAGTTGAGGGGCACCATGGTTTCTCAAGGTGATTTACCAGCTGGCATGGCAGGCGCAGCAATTGTGCCGGCTTGCTTCTTGCCTGCAGGATGGTGCCAGGGCAGGATAGGCAGCCAGCTGTGCATGCGGCGCCTCTGCCTCAGCCATCCACCCGCAAACCTAGATGCCATGCAGTGCAATTGTGACAAAAGGCTGGCTGCAAAAGACGGCAGGGCCCTGGCTAAATTTGCTCAGCCATACGCACGTGGGATTGCGTGTTTTGAGAGTAGTAGCATTGTTTCTGCTGGCAGACATCGCATCAGTGCGTGTCGCTGCAGGCGTTTTTGTTGAGGGCACAGCATGCGAGCGCTTTTGTACACTCGTGCATAGAGTTTGTCAGTATGACCTGGCCATGTGCACTTGCTTGATTTGTGCAAGGCCATGTGCTGTGGACATACTGTGCAGCACAAGTTTTGTTGAGTGATTACATTCTGGGGTGGAGCCGCATGAACGTGGGCCTTTTCGGTTTCGGGCGTGCTGTCAGAGCAGCTGTGGCTTGAAGCGTATTGGTATCGTGTTTGGTGATATGATTGGCTTACTGCCTGCTCTCGACACACTTTACACATGCGAGAAGAGACGGGATGTTGCAAAATACTGCGTTTCAGTCCTTCTCGAGCTGTTCAATACTTTTGTTATATAAATAGAAAGATATACACAAGGCCCTTCAGGGCTCAGAGTTCGTCTGCAGCCCAGAAAGGCAGCCATTGCTGTGGATTGCCCTCCCAGACAGGTCTCAGCAATAACAACACGACCGGTATCATGTAATAAGTTGTTGTGTGCAAGTTGCGCTTGCGTGCACCGTGCGCCTTGCAT
>CADDIJ020000054.1:0-15195 GCA_902809745.2 Tetradesmus lagerheimii
TGCAGTCAAACATGTTGGTTGCGGCTGTGCAGTCAAACATGTTGGTTGCGGCTGTGCAGTCAAAGAAGCCATTCAGGAGCATGCATGCAGCACCCGATGGTCTTCTGCTCTCAGCTGCAGATCCTTACATACAACGTGTGCTTGCAGTTCTAGCGATTTGCACATGGCTAGCCACTGCACAGCGCCAGATGCCACATACCCAGGAGCATGCATACGTATACATCACATATTTTACTTTACAACCCCAACACGCTCGGGCCTCACCTGCACTTCTTGTAGCACTTCTTGGTGGTGGTGGTCTTGGTGACTGTTGCGCACTCCTTGTTGGTCACGGGCACCTTCTTGCACTCCTGCTTCAGTGTCACGCTGCACTCGTTGCTGCACTTGTTCACGCAGGGGGCGTCCTCCGCCTTGATGGTGGGCATCTGGATGGTGGGCATCTGGATGGTTGGCACCTGGATGGTGGGCATCTGGAAGCTTGGCATCTGCTTTGCGGGTTGGGTGGCAGCGGTTGCTGCGGCAGCAGCTGCAGCAGGTGCCTCTGGGGGTGTGGATGGTGTGGCAGCTGCTGCTGCAGGGGCAGCGGCAGTTGCTGCGCCCTTGTTGATGTCGACGGACACTGCACAGCAGAAAACAAGAAAGTCAGTGACATATATATATAATGTCGTTGCGATACGATATGCATAAGATGATGGGCGCTTTCTGAGAGAAAGTGCTGCAGCACTGCTGCGTGCGGAAGTGCGACTAGTATAGCCGAACGAGGCTACGTAAAGCTCCATTGCTTGGTTTACATCGCAAAAAGTAGAGATTCTCAATGTATGCTGGGATTGCTGACGCTGTCGTGGGGCTGCAGCCGAACGAACGATCAACTCACCACCGCCAGTTGCTGCCACGCTTGCTGCGAACAGGGCCAGCACGGCCAGGCACATAGTCTGCAAACATGAAATTTTGGAGGACACGGTGGTATTGCAAAGTCAGCAAGGCGCCTTTCGCAGAGAACAGACTGGCGCCAACACCGTACATTGCTGTGCTGCTGCTGTCGAACGCAGTAAGGAACGCAACTATATGTATAATTGATTCAAGCAATTAATAAAAGCTAGCATTGCACAATGCAGCTCACGACGTGCTGCGACTTGAATGCCGGATGATGTGCGATCACTCACCAGGCGAGCCATGTTTGCTGTGTTGTTCTCTAGGTCAAAATACTGCTGCGTATTGTGCTAGTGTGATGAAGCTTTGATGTCGGGGCAGCTGTCGTGTTCGCGTCTATATGGTCGGGCGCGCAACAGTCTGGTCCTGCCCGCGCTACCAAATAACGTTAAACGGCAAACGACCGGGCTGTTGGAAGCTTATTTTGATTGAAATTTGATTTATTTTGTATTCAAAGGTTTAAAAGCCTTGGCATGGCCTGGCGCTCAGTTGGCAAGACGTCCAGCTTCGCGCAGGCCCTTCCGCGTAAGCACCCTTGCAGATGACGTGGCTCGCCCCCGGGAGCCCGATAAGCGCTCTTCATTGACGTACTGCTCAATACCTGGCAGTGAATTGCGTCAAAGAACATCTGCGCAGCGTGCCCTGCCGCATCACGAGCAGAGCTGCATGCACACTGTGTCATGCAGGGTGCTGAACTACTGCTCATTACTCGCAGACAGAATGTGACATCACCCACAACTATGCTGTGACTATTTGAATTACACGCGAGTATTCATCGATCTCTTGAAAAGCTCAGAACGAGCAATGTGGCAACGTAGGGCTGATGTGCATGCAGACAACTCCTATTCTGCCAGCAGCAGTCCGCTGCCAGTACCGAGCTTGGGCACAGCCAAGGTGTGCAGATCAACTTGCTCACAAAATCGGCAGTCATACCTACGTAAAGCCTCATACAACAAGCAGCAGCACTCTGCCCAGCTACTCCCCTGCAACGCAAGTGCACCTGCGCTGCATTCAGTGACCAAGTTCCACACACTGGTCAGCGTGCTGCAGCATAGTAAGGGGGCATATGCATGATGAATCACTGATCACTGAGCTGGCAGCTACTTCAGGTGAGCAGCTAGGTATACTTCAGACCTGCAGGTGGTGACTTTTGAAGCGCTGCCATATGTTGTGCAATTTTGAAGTCATAGCCGGGGCCTGCTGTTCAACCATTGACATACGTTCGAAACAACCGTAGGCAGCAACAAAGAAAGCCGGAACATAGAACCATGCTCAGCCTTGTCACATGCTGACACCATGATTGTTTGGAGTGGCTCATGCCATCTAAGATGGACCCGCATGCAACTACCCTCTTGAGTCTCCTCAAGAGGATAGTTGCATGTGGGTCCATCTCAGATGGCACGAGCCACCCACAAAAATCATGGTGTCAGCACGTCACAGGAATGAGCACGGACTTGTGCTCTGGCTGAGTATACTAGGATGTAGTACATACATTGACACCAACCACATCTGCTCACGGACGGCTGTAACACAATGTCGACAATGCAGTTGAGTTCAGCTGTGCTTGGTGATGTGCTGCCACAATCATACGATGCAGCACTGTCCCAGCACACCAACCTCCACATGACATATGTCAAGTCTACAGCCACTTAGCACCTACGAAATGCCATGCTTATCTCGATAAAACATCAATTATGCTGTTGTATGCTATGGCTCAGCACTCAACGCTGTGCCTGCCTCTTGGCACACACCAGCAGCTGCTTACCAACCAGCGGCTGGTTCAAATCCTGAATAACATCAGCGTTGTCAGCTAGCAGCGCCCCAATTGGCACACCCAACACGCGCGCCACGCGAGAAACGTAGTCAAAGCTACCTGCGCTGTACAACCGGCAGTTACTGGGCTTGCCAGGTGGAGCAGGCTGTAGCGCTTTGCGGTACAACAGACCGGCTGTAGCGGCGGCTGTAGGCAGTACAGCACCTGTAGATCTGGCTGTAGCATCGGCATCTGATCCAGCAGCAAGCTGGGCAGCAACAGATCGTTTGAAAGTGACTCCAAATGTCTTTGACGGATCCATGATGCCGCACGCTCCATATGCGATACGGATGAACCCGTTAGCGCCAAACTCGCGGCCTTGAGCAGCCTTTGCAATCCAGAACTGCTGCTCGTTGTCATAGCCGATCACAAAGACGCTGGTGGTCTGTGGTGCTGCTGCATTGCCCTCTTCTGCATGCTGCTGGCTGCCAGCTGCTGCTGCTGCTGGGCAGCTGTAGGGCTTGTGCTTGTTTGCTGGGTCTTCAAGGAAGGCCTGCACGCTGCTGGGCTGCAGTGTGAGGGATGTGACCACACCGCCATGCGCCCTGATGTGCTCCTGTGGAGACAAATATTTCAAAAGAGCAGCAGTAGCCGTGTTTTATATGTTGTAGATGTGCTGGCTGCGGTGGTGGTGCCTGAGCCTGCCATGGTGAGCATGCACAGCACACTACCTGTTGGGTTGCATACAGGGTTGCATTGCGAGAAATGTAAGGATTCAGACGGATTCTGAACACCAGTCAATGCAATTTGCGCACAGTCAAATGCAATGCTGGACCACAAGGGACCCGCCCAGTCCTCCTGGCGCTCCCAGTGGGCTGTGCATGTCAGCAAATCGTCCAAATGACCCCACCACCGGTGGCCTTGCGTGCTCCTGTTGTTGTGCAAAGCTGGTTTTGCTAGACACATAAGGAGGTGTAACAAAACAGTACTACGCACGGATTCCCACTGATGTCAAGCAGAACACAGTGTGTCTCTCACCTGGGCGTGCCACATCTCTGTGATGGCTTCAAGGCCCAGCCTGCGCTGCTGCCCTTCACAACACTCAGTTTGCCAGCACAGGGCTGGCGTGGATACCAAATAACATATCATCACATAAATGCCAAATATAACATGTGCATAACAGCAATCTGTCTCACCTGGGCCTGCCATATCTCTGTGATGGCTTTGAAGCTGAGCCCACCCTGCGCCAGCACAGCACTGCTGCTGCTGCACTTCACACCACTGCCCTGCGCCTCCTGCCTCTCATCAGCAGTACTGCTGCTGCTGCTGCTGCTGGCGGCCTTGGTGTCAGCAGTTGCACCAGTTGCTGCACTGCACATTGCCCTTGCTTGCTCTGCTGTGAGTACTGCAGCATACGGCATGCACTGGCGCAGCTTCAGCTGCTGCTGCCTGTCCACGAGCGCTTGCAGGAACGGCTGCGCGCTGCCGTCAAACCCTGTCCTGCAAGTTTCCTGCAAGCCCAAACTTGCAGGAATTGCCGGAGAGCAGTAGAACAGGTCGGCCTCTGATAGCTGCAGGGTCCTTGCGTCACCCTGGAGGGCAGTTGCTACTGCTGCTTCCGCTGCTGCAACTGCAGCAAATGCTGCCTGAGCAGATGTGCAGCTGCCAGCATCTGCTGCTGCACTGATGGGGCTGATTGGACTTGACTGTTTGATGGAGTTGTAGCGCAGCGGGGATGTAGCTATCAGTACTGCTGCTTGGGTGCTGCCTGCTGTTGACGCACACATCGCGTTGCTGCCAGGCCTGCGGTCAATCAAACCATTGCAGGCGGCTTTTGATTGTGTGATGGCCTCACAGTATAACAAATAGAGCCAGATGATTCCCTTGCTGCAGCATATAGAGGCATGCAAGTCGAGCAGCAGGCTGCATGCATCTCGCCACATGCACCACAGTAAAGCGTTGCTGCCTAGGATGCCTTGCTGCAGCGGCGAGCTTACAAAGCTGGAACGAAGGGCGTGTTGTCGCACCTGCATTTATTGGCTGTTGCACGTGGGTTTTGCTTGAATTCTGCCTTGAATTGCTTGGCAGCATCGTAGTGCTGACGCCACAAGTCAGCAGCAGCAGCACTGGCAGCAGCACTGGACGAGTTGTGCACGCCATCCAGACCAAGGCCTGCAGTAAATGTAGCAACACGTTCGTTCTGCTGTTAAAGATGATTCACGTAACCAAGTGGACCCGTTTCCGGGGCGTGCCAGCGTATGGACGTACCGAGCGCGCCAACAGGCAGCACCACGGCCAGGGCTACGTAAAGTAACCTCATCGCCAACACACCAACGAGTTTTCTCTTTCGGTTAATTGTTTCGTGTGTCGTGTCGGTAAGTGAAAACGGTGACTTGACCAGTATCGTTCCAACCCGTCTGGAACACTTGGGCAACGGGTATACACAGCACTTGCGCACACATAAACGTCACTAAAACCACTGCGTTATCTCAAGTAGCCGCGGCATCATGGTTTCCGGCACGCCAGGGTTCTATCCTGCTGACGTTGGGTGCCTGCAGGCAGCACTCCCCAGCTGGCTGCAGCCACTGCAGGCCCGCCAATCAGACAGGTTCACTCGCGGGTACACCAGTCAATTCTTATGCAGGTTACGATCACTGCAACAGCTGCTCAACAGCTGCGGACAGACGACCTTTTTCTGCTAAAGTGCTGCTGCAATCTCACACACACAATGATGCAGCCAGACCTTGCAACACCCGCAGCAGTGCACGTACAAAGCCCAGGTATAACAATCCACAGCAGCCCTGCTCTATCAACCTGACAGGCACATCTGTAAGTGCCGTACCCTAGATTCATTGAACCCTCTACCCTGCACCCTGCCTGGCATGCTACTGACAAGCTGTGTGTCGCACAGCATGTGCTCCTGACCAAAAACACAACATGTTATCAAAAGTCAGTGTGTTGTCTGCGCAGCATACAGCTGGACAAACCAACCACAGCTGGCCGCCAGCCAGTGGCAGTGTACCACTGGCAGCCAACACAGCAAGCTACCGCTGCTGAAGCTGCTGCTGCGGTGGCTGCTGCTGCTGCTGCTGGAGTTGGCCCAGCTGCTGCTGCAGCCACTCATCCAGCAGCTGCACGTCATGAAGCACACCGGCCTTACCAGCAGCAGCACCAGCGGCACTGCTCATTGCACTAGCTGCGTTTGTGACCTGGCTAGTATGGCCTGTCCCTGCTGCTGCTGCTGCTGCTGCCCTGCAATTGACTTTGCCTCTCAGCACTGTCACCAGCTGCACCAGCCAGACTGCCTGTAGCACCACACCATCTGCTGCTGCTGCTGCAGGCAGCGCATGCAGCACACCAGCAGGCACTGCTTGAACCTGCCCTTGCTGCTGTTGCTGCTGCTTAGCTTGACTGGCCACCTGTTGGCTGTCGCGCTCTGCTACACCTGCTGCTGCTGCTGCTGCTGCTGCTGCTGCACCATCCGTGGTGCTGAAGCCTGTCGAACTTCCAACGGCAGCAGCAGCAGCCCTGCCAGCAAACCACCGCTCAGCCTGCAGCGCCCACACCAGCAGCTGTGCTAAACCCTCAGGGCTTAATCCCCCTAGCTTGCCCTGAACCGCTCGCAGGTAATCCACCACCCAGGGTTTAGAAGGCATGTACCCTAAAACGCTGAGGCATGCTGTCACAGCTTCAAAGTCCCTAGGGCCTAACATATGCAGCTGCTCATGCAGCAGCTCCAGTGCTGCTGTCATGTAGCTAGGGCTTGGGGTAAACCCTAGCTGAGCCAGCAGCAGCAGTGAGGCGCAGAACCCTGGGACGTCCAATGCGCGAAGCGCCCGTTGGTGCCAGGCAATGCTGCTCAACTGCTGCTGCTGCTGCTGTGGGGTAGCACGCAGTGTGCTGACGTCACGGATATGCGGAGGCTTGCTACCACTGCTGCTGCTGCTGCTAGACACCAGGCAATGTGTGCTGCCAGGGATCAAGGCGGCCCCTAGGCCAATCAGCAGCGTCTCTGGCAGCTGCTGCTGTGCTCCCTGCTGCTGCGTCCCCATATCTCGACAGCGCTGCTGCTGCTGCTGCAGCAGCAGCGACAGTCTCCTGTATCCTTGCAGTACCTTGGCCAGGTGGCCCGGCGGCACAAAACTCCGCTGCTGCTGCTGCTGCTGTTGCCGACGCGGCGACACTCGCTCCAGCAGGTGACGCTGCTGCTGCTGCTGCAGCCTGCCTTCAATAGTAGCAACAGCCTGACTGTTACCACCTGTAGCACCATTGAGTGAGGCCTGCTGAATTTGCTGAGCAAGGCCTGTGCCAGCCTGTCCAGCTGAGCTGCTGCTGCTGCTGCTGGTGGAGTGCCGCGGTACAGCGTGTGTGAACAGCCTCCGCTTGCTGCCTCTGACTACTGCTGCATTCCTAGCTGTGACACCACATGCTGCTGCTGCTGCTGCTAGCTGCCAGCATGCAGCCTCAGCCAGGCTTAGCAGAGGTGACTCAGCTGCGCTACTGCTGCTGCTACTGTACACGTCACTCTGCTGCTGCTGCTGTTGCTGCAGTCGTTGCAGCTGCTGCTGCAGCTCTGCTACCCCCCACACTAGGCATGACAGCTCAAGGCTACTGTACTGTGCAATGTTGGCATGCGCCACACAACACGCCTCACCTACAAACTGCTCAAGCACTCTGCTGAGCTGCACTGCGCTGTCATCACTATCAGCAGCAGCAGCTGCAAAGACGCCTCTGCTGCTGCTAAACATGCTGCTGCTGCTGCTGTCTGGCCGTTTGGGCCGCGCCCCGCCCATCTGCGCTAACCCCCACACCGCATTGGGCAGCTGCTGCGGGGTGCAATCAGCAGCAGACTGCTGCAGCGATGGCAGCAGCAGCAGCAGCCAAGCAGCAGGAGGCGTTGCATGGAGCCTGCCTAAGCCCCACACCAAGTTGGCTAGCTCTTGCGGCTTGAACTCCTGCTGCTGCTGCTGCCTGGCAACAGACTTGCTGCTGTTTTTGCCATTGCTGCTGCTGCTGCTGCTGCGGCTGCTGCTGCTGCTGCTGCTGCGGCTGCTGCTGCTGCTGCTGCTGCGGCTGCTGCTGCTGCTGCTGCTGCGGCTGCTGCTGCCGCTGCCGCTGCTGCTGTGACCATTGGTGGGTGTAAGGCTTGCTGGCTGCTGCTGCTGCACCTGCAAATGCTGCTGCGTTTGCCGTTGCTGCTGCTGCTGCCGCACTGGGTCCAATTGGGCCGCACTTGCCGTGTAAAACCCCAGCAGCCAGGGTTCAGACGGCCAAACCCGTAGCCGCCCTAAACCCCAGGCCACGTTCGCCAGCTCCTGGGGTTTAAGCTGCGCCACAACCCTAGGGCTCAAACCCTGCAGCAGGGTCTGCACGAGCTCTGTGTCTCTGCAGTGCAGCTTGCCCAATGCGTGCAGCGTATTCGCAAACTGGCGTGACCGGAAGCCGCCAACATGTGCAAGCAGCAGTCGTCGCAGCAGCCCTGGTAACCGCTGACTGCAACCTCTGCTGCTGCTGCTGCTGTCAACTGCCGGCTGACTGCCCTGAATCTGCTGCTGCTGCTTCAGATCTCTGCTGCCACCAGTGTCTGCTTGTAGTGTGGCAGACCTTGTTATCAACCGTGCATAACAGACGACAGCTGCTGACACAGCAACAGCGTCAAGCTCATACGCATGTGCTGACAGCAGCGACAGCAGCTGCTGCGGCTGACGGCACGACTGAATCAGCTGCATCAACAGCACGGCATCCTCATGCAAGCCCCGCTGCTGCTGCTGCTGCTGTCCGTGAGCGTGCTTGCGCTGATGTTGCAGCAAAAGCTGCTGCTGCTGCTGCTGCTGCTGCACACCAGCTTGCACAACAGCGTTGGTGCTGCTGCACCCAGCGGCATTGATCAGCAAGCTTACATTGTGCTGCTGCTGCTGCTGCTGTGAGTTCCTGCAAGTGCCGCTGCTTTCCTGCAAGTGCCGCCCAGCAGCAGCAGCAGCAGCAACACCGGCTGCTGCTGACTGTAGCAGCTGCAGCAGCTCGTCAGTCTGCTGACTGTGCAGCGACCGCCCTGGCAGCAGCTGCTGCTGCTGCTGCCGCCAGTGAGGCACCAGCTGAGCATCGTGCTGTGCTGCTGGCGGTGCTGCTAGCTGCTGGGTTGCATGCAGCTGTGGGCACAGCAGCGGCTGCGGGGCCGCACTGCTGTGTGGGCGCTGCAACGCTGCGGCCTGCATAAGCAACGATTAGACGTCAAATGCATAAATTCAAGTAGGATACGGTTGTCAGCACGTGTCGGGTTTTGCATGCAGATGCCAAGCATGCATGGTGAGGTTGGGTGTGAGGAAGTGTTGCAGGCTTGCTTTGGCTGATGTCCCCAAGTCAGGCTGGAACTGTGCAGTACGGAGCTGATATGCTTGGGTGGTTTTATGAAACATGGACTGTATGGGTCGGATGTTGACAGGCACGTGCATCATATGCATGCAATGCAGAAAGCGCTTGCCATCAGGGTTGCGACGGCAGCAGCAGGGGCAGCAACCCTGCCATTATAGCCATGCAGGCAGCTGCTGCTGCTGCCTAAACCACCATCTGTAGAAACCTTGCATGCTGCTGTATATAGTTGAAATGCCATACAGGCAATTGCTGCTGCTGGTGGGCGTTCTAGCAGCGCAGCAGGTGCAGCAGCACACCTGGGATGGCGAGCGCGAGCTCCGGACAGTGCAAAACGACCTAGGCTGCAGCATTTGAAGCTTAACATCAACATCGGCGTCAATGAGCTGCAATGCAAAACGATCAGGTGGGAGAAAGAGGTGCGGTCACATGGGCTCCTTGATTCATCGCAGCGAATCCAATGTAGTTTCATCGACTTATCTGTCAACAATGATTTCATGAAGGATGCAGACGTTCTCAACAATTCTGGGGTGTTACTTTGCAGCAGCAACACTCAGCACTGCTTGCACAGCAGCAATTTGCGCTGCAACATAGTTGCGTCACATCTTCTGCTCTCAAACTGTGTAACTTGTCTTTTTCGCTGCTGTACTTTGGTTTGAGCGACGCTTCACAGAGCTCTGAGCCGCTCGATCATCGCTGTGACCACGCGTCAACATCCATTAACAATACAGGTTGATCAACTGTGTCCTTGTACATTGACCTCTGCGCACCACGTGCTGTCTCACCCGCAATCAGCAGTCGGTGCCAGCAACCACCACCCACGGGAGACCGGAAGAACACTCGCAACAGCTTCTTGCCACAAACAAAAGCAAGCATGCAGGTAATTTCACCGTTAATCGCTTGATAACTTGCTCACAGTTGTCCTCAGGTGCAGCACGAACACGCCACAAGGGCAGTGCACAACGACTGTTTGCGGGTGCTGCCAGACTGCTGAGCCGTATTACGTTTCCAACACCGCAAACTTGCTATTGCAGGTTACAATCGTCAGCATGCTGGTGGCTCTGGCGCTGGCTTGCACAGGTGGGTAACCAGCTGTTCCTGCTGTCTGCTGGCACTCATCACACCTGCCACCCCAGCAATTGCAGCTGCTATCGGCTGCCCAGCAGGTGCAGCCTAGCCATAATGGCAAGAATAGCAATATGCAAGCTGGCTGAAGCTTTCATGGCTTCGAAAAACAGAATATGCTGTCTGCTGAAGACAGATTGGGCAAGATGTAGTATAACAGTAGTACCCTTGACAGCTGGAAATCAGCCAGCAAGTGACACCTATGCTGTGCTGCTCACAGCTGGGCAATACCAGCAGCACTAGTCACGCATGCTGCGCAGGTGTAGCGCCCATTATTCCGCACATCAATCATATCAGTGTGCTGTTGTCGAGCCGGCTGGCAGCTGCAGTCCTTAACAGCCAGTCATGCTGCATCAATCCAGAAATCAGCAGTCCTCTAGAAGCAGCCGACATGCTTTGTGCATGCCAGTATCACATAGAGACGCAATCAATCACTGTGCTCGTGCAGACGTCTTCAGGGCCCAGCAGTGCATGCCCAGCAGGGTGTGAAACTCTGTTGTATACAACACGCAGCAGGCTCAGCAGTCAGCAGAGGCCGGCTGCCCCAGCCAAGCTGAAACTGACTAAACTCATGCATCCACTCCAAGCTGCTCTTTAGACTGCACGTTCCTTGATGTTCTCCTGACTCTCGCAGTGGGCGCGCAGCAGGCGTACAACCCGCGCAAGGGCCAGCCTGTGCTGGTACGTCCGGGGCAGCTGGCCAAGCTGACGTGGAAGCCCAGCCCACCCCACCCCGACGTGGTCATGTGCTGCGGGGGCGGGCTGCAGCTGTCGTGGTCCCCCATGGAGGGCGGCGTGGTCTCATCAGGTGGGTGGTGGCCTGGCTTAATGACAAGTGACAGGGGTCACCCCGGTTCATGGCAGAGCAGGCAGCAGTATATCAAGGGGGGGGGGGTGCAGCTGTCATGGTCCCCCATGAAGGGCGGCGTGGTCTCATCAGGTTCTGTTAGCAGCTGATGTCGAGGGTGTAGCCAGGCTGCTGGACAGGTAAAGGGTGTAGGTTTTGATGTAGTGCTGTAGCATGTGCTTGAAATGTTAACGGCCGGCCGGCATATGCTGTGGGGGAGGGCTGCAGCTGAATGTGGTCCCCAGTGGAAGGCGGCGTGGTCTCTTCAGGTGGGTGGTTGTCTGGATTTTCACCCAGTTGGAGTTGCTTTGGCAGCAGTGAAGCTGCATGTTGGCTAGATGTGTCTGGGGGAGGTTTGCTGTGATCAAATGTGTTTGTAGCGTGGCAGAGGAGGAGTTTGTCTAGGTTTGTGGCAGAGCAGGCAGCAGCCTGAGCGGGGATGGGGGCGGGCTGCAGCTGTCGTGGATTAGCAGTCGAAGTGACGTGTGTGAGCAGGCTGCTGAACAGGCAAAAGATGTAGGTTTTGTGCTGCTTGAGCATGTGGCTGAGCTCATAACGCTGCCAGCTGCCGAAGCTTACATGGATGCCCGCCGGCAGCAAATTGCCGAAGTTGCAGGGTTGTTGTGGCATGTGCCGCAGTGTTGACATGCAGCTGGCTTGGTTGCCAATGGACGGAGGCACGGTGACGCAGCTTGCAAGGTTGTAATCACGCTGACTCTAAGCTGGCACTGTCTGTTGCATCCTTCCGCTGTAAGCCCGCCTGCAGTACACTTCTGCTTTGCATGCTGTGTGCCGCTGTGTTGTGCTGCAGTGACGTTGTACACTGACGACACCTGCCCCAGCGAGCTGCAGAACCAGGAGAACAGCTGCACAGCCGCAACACACCTGCGCACACTGTTCCGCTGCATGACTGTCTGTATCCGTGCTCCAGTTGTGCTGTACACTTGTGCTTTGCATGCTGTGTGCGGCTGCACCTGTGCTGCAGTGACGCTGTACACTGACGGCACCTGTCCCAGCGAGCTCCAACAGCAGGACATCAACAAACACAGCACCAACACCTGCTCACGCTCAAAGCTGATAATTGGCTTTTGCCTGCACCGAGATGATGTCAGTGACTGCTTTGTATGCTATGTGCCGCTGTACTTCTTCCTACAGTGACGCTCTACACTGACGACACCTGCCCCAGCGAGCTGCAGAACCAGGAGAACGTGGTGTACATCGTGCAGGCGGCCAACAAGGGCATCATCACGCTGGACTTCAAGCAGAATGGCGACTACTACATCAGCTCAGCGGTGAGTGTGTTATTGTTATGTGACATGTTATGTATCGTATAAGATGTGTTGTTGTCATTTTGTTTTGGTGTCAACAAGGGCATCATCACGCTGGACTTCAAACAGAATGGAAATTACTACATCAGCTCAGCGGTGAGTGTGTATTTCACATAACATGTGACATGTTTTGTACCAGCAGCGGCGAGGCCTTGTCTGTCATGCTATGCAAGTGCAAATGTAGTGTGTTGTGTTGTATTGTATTTGTTGATATTGTATTGTTGCAATGTGTTGGCAGGTGCGCAAGGACTGCTTCACCAACGCCATGCTGTCCCTGCTGGCAGTGCCTACTCTAACTTGATCTGCTGCACAGCTGCACTTGCTGACGCCTAACACTGCCAACCTCTGCTCTCTGCATCCTGCAGATGTAACTTACATCGTGCAGGCGGGTGAGCACTGCACAACCAACGGCATGCAGTTCCTGCTGAATAGTGCCTACCCTACATTGGTCCGCTGCCCCACTACACTTGCTGATAACCTGACCTCCGCTCTCCGCATCCATCTTTTTTTCGCTTTTTTACAAACGTTTATAACTGTCTGCATTCGTCCAATGATCTGTCATCTGCAGGTGGGCGAGCACTGCGCCACCAACGGCATGCAGTTCCTGCTAGCCGTCCGCGGCTGCCCGCAAGACAATCCCACATACACCCCTGTCACGCCCATTAACGTGCAGTGCCAGGCCCAGCTGGGCCAGCAAGGCCTCGCTGCTGCTGCTGGTGTGCTCAACAGCACACTGCCTGGGGCGCTAGGTGCAGCACCAGGAGCGGCAGGCGCTGCTGCTGCACCCACGCGTGCACGCAGCAGCGCTGGTGTGGGTAGGGCAGCTGGGGTGCTGGCAGCTGCATTTGGCGGTGCTGCTGCAGCTGCTGCGGTGCTGCTGTAAGGTACCAGTGGTGCGGTGGCTGTACCTGCACTGGTATGTTCCTGTCTGTGGCGTGGCTTGCAGTGTGATGCAGTGTCCAGTTGTATGAGTGGTGACGACCGTGAAGTTGCTGTGCTGTTGTAGCAATTAGCAGTGATCACTGCCATGGACGGCTCACTGTCACAGTCACTGTCACAGATGGCATCTGAGACTCGCAGTGATAGTATTTAGAGTCATGCTTTGCAAGAGACGAGACTGTGGCAGTGTGATCATCCCTGAGGGCGCATGCTGTGTGCCTTGCGCAGTGGCAAAGGGCCGCGCGCGAGCTAATTCAGCGATGCCGTGCCTCTATGTGGGTGCAGTTAGTACCTACTAATGCGATATGAACTCAATCCATGCACATTGTGGCACACCTCAGCCTGCCTTATATGGCGGTTTGGTCAAAGGTTGAGTTTGGTTGATTTGGATGCCATTTCATACATACAGAAGGCTTATGCTGTGAATGAGGTTGGCTGACAGCAGGGGTGGCCAAAAGCAGCATAGCGTCATGTTATTATGGCCACCGCCCCTGGCCGCAAGTAGGGCCAACCCTACGTTGGCTGCCAGGCTGGCATTGGTTGGTTGCCAACCATACGGTATGCTCATGCACTGCCAGCCTGGTCAGTCAGTGACACCATGACAGCTGAGTGCAGGGCAGGGCGTAGCTTGCTACGGCAGCGCTCACTCAACAGCATGCATGCTGAGTCATCAACTTGCTCAAAGCCTGCGTGCCACATGGCATGCGAGTGCTACAAAGTTTTCACATGGCATGCAGGGAAGTCCGGCGGGACGTTAAACACGCGGCGCAGTGGTGATGACGGACGAACAGTGGCCGAAAGGTTGCAGGTTCGATTCTGAGCCTAAGCAGTATGTCCCTGGACTCAGGGATATAGTCGGCTAAAGCCGAAGGAAGGATGCTGCTAATGTCCTCGCGACTCTCCGCAGGACTCCGTCGATTGCTGGCTATATACACACCGGCCCTGCTAGGTATGAAGTCCACCGTATGGGGTTATTCCCACATGCTGCCTAGTAAGGGGTCATGGATGCAGCCTAGTAAGGGGTGTAAGGGTCTGGGTGGTCTACCTTACAACGAAAATAGAGAGAATAATCAGTCTGCTTTCCGCCTCCCCAGTGGGTGAGGCGCGGTTGCCGATGCCATCATCATCATCAAATTACCAGATCAAGCCATGATGATGATCAAGCCATAGCATCAACGCCATCGGCCCCGCGCCCCCCCCCCCGGGCGGAAGAAAGAGGGAGCACCGCTCCATTATGTTTGCAATGGAGCGGTGCTCCCTCTTTCTTCCGCTCCTGAGGGGCGCGGGGCCGATGGCGTTGATGCTATGGCTTAATGGGTAACATGATGATGATGATTATGTTTGCAACTATTACGCACATCCCAAGCTCTCACAAGATACGCAGCAATGCTCCTAGACACCAGTCGGCAAACCCCCTTGCTACCCCAAACATCATCAGAAACAAAACGCAACAACTTGGTCACAACCAGAGTGCTGATGATGATGATGACAACCAGAGTGCTGCTGCATTCACATGGCGTTGCTTGCATGGCATGAGGGGGCCAGGCGACTTTGCTTGCTTGCTTTGAAGACAGAAAGGTATGTTGTTGAGTCTTTGTCACATCTGATGTTTGATTGTCCTGCCACTGGCGTTGATGGCGTTGATGCTATGGCTTAATGGGTAACATGATGATGATGAGACAGTTGCTGGTGGCGCTGGAAAATCGCGCAATGTATTGTCATTGACTGATGCATCTACCAAGTCGTTGCGTTTTGTTTCAGATGAGGTTTGCGGTAGCAAGGGGGTTTGCCGACTGGTGTCTAGGAGCATTGCTGCGTATCTTGTGAAAGCTTGGGATGTGCGTAATAGTTGCAAACATAATGGAGCGGTGCTCCCTCTTTCTTCCGCCCCGGGGGGGGGGGGG
>CADDIJ020000056.1:0-39642 GCA_902809745.2 Tetradesmus lagerheimii
TGCTGCAGATCATCCGCTGGATCAGCTCACGCCAGCAGAGATCTCGCGCGCCTCTGCGGCAGTGCGCCGCCATGCAGCAGCAGCAGCAGGAGTCACGGGCACCCTGCGCTTCAACACCATCATGCTGCAGGAGCCCCCTAAAGCTGAGCTGCTGGCGTACCAGCACGGCGCAGGGCCCAAGCCGCAGCGGCGCGCACTGGTGTGGGTGCTGAACCCGCCCAAGGGCGACTTGTTTGAAGCAGTGGTGGGCCTGCCTGAGGGGGCAGGCGCTGCTGCAGGAGCAGCAGATGTGGTGCACGCGTGGGCCAAGGTGAGGAGGTGCTGCAGCAGCGTGTTGGTGTATGTCGAGACAGTGCGGCAGACGTACGGTGCCCAGGGCCGTGACAGCAACATTGGTGTGAGTAATGGCAGCGGCGCCACGGCAGCAGGAGCAGCAGCAGCACGCATGCTTTTGTGACAGTTACATCAGAGGCATCCTGGCTTGCCCCTGCATGTGCACGCCCTCATCAATCCATCACCTCTGCAACCAAGCAACCAGCACCTCACCCATCCTTGTCGCATCACCCATCCTTGTCATACACGGACACAGGTTGATGGCGTGCAGCCCACCACCACGCCTGACGACTGCAACCTGGCTGAGCACATCATCATGGCAGACCCGCGCATCCGGCAGCTGCTGGCCAGCCGCTACGGCATCACCGACCCCGACCTGGTCGTGTTTGACCCCTGGAGCCTGCACGGCACGCCAGAGCAGTACAAGGGGCGCCGCCTGATGCAGGTGCGCAACCGCGCCTGAGTCGCAGGCAAACCATATGGCACAGCAAAAGGCTAGCTTTCAGCGATGGCAGTTGCCCCGTGAACAGCACCAGCAGCAGCGCAGTGCAAGAGTTGGCGCCGGATTATGGTGGGGCCCGCGGGTGAGGCATGTGTTGAGCAAAGGACGGCAGCAGGCACACTTGCAGCAGTTGTGGCGGTTGCATGGCGAACAGCAAATCATTGTTGCAGAGTTGCAGGCAGGGGGTTGACGGGATGCTGTGCGCATGGATGGGGAAGCTGAGCTATTGCTTCTGCTGCTATGAGCTGACAACTTGCTGCTGCTGCTGCTGCAGGGTTACCTGTATGTGCGGTCGTGCAAGGAGGACAACGAGTACGCGCACCCACTGGACCTGTGAGTGATGCACAGCTGCTTGGCCGGCCAGCAGCAGCAGCTGCTTTGCTGCATGCCTGTGCAGCTGTCAGCGTCTTACGCATCTGGCTCGCCGCAGCGGCAGCAACTATACTGGGCAGTTGCAGTCGATACATGAACATACCTGTAGGTTTGTCGCCGAACTTGCTGAACTTGCCTGCTGACGCCCTGCTTGTGCGTCTGGTGTTACCCCTGCAGGTGCCCGTTGGTAGACCTGAACCTAGGCAAGGTGGTGCACGTGGACATGTATGACGAGCCTGCACGCATGCCCCCCATGATGGTGAGCGCGACGCAGTGGCAGTCATCAGTGCTGGCCAGCCCGGCTTGCCAGCAGTGCAGCTGTCCATGTGCATTTGTCGGCTTTCCTGTGGCTTTTATAGCAGGTGTTGACGGCAAACACTTTATGAGCACCTAGATTGTAGAAGCTATGATGTGTGCGCTTGAGTGTGGTTCTTGGCTGATGTATTGCGTTCCGTGGCTGCCGCTGCTGCTGCTGCTGCGCTGCTGTCAGGTTAACTACCACAAGGACCTTGTCAAGGCCACCACCGGCCAGGAGTGGCGCAGCGACATGCAGCCCATCAACATCACGCAGCCGCAGGGGCCCAGCTTCAGCATAGAGGGGAACCTGGTGAGCGCGGTGTTGGCAGCAGCTGGGCGGCAGCAGCAGCAGGGATGTGTCTGTCCAGTGTTGTCAGGCCAGCTATAGAGGCAGGGCCCAGCTTCAGCTATTCAACTGTACAGAGCAATCTGGCACATGGCATGCATAGCTGGCGGTGAGCAGCAGCAGCAGCAGAGGTATGTTTGTCAAGGTATGTATCATAGGTGGCTTGGACTCAGCAGCAGTCCTCTGCTTGGCAGGTGCCAAGCACTGCTGGATGTGTCCCACCCGAATGCCCAACCTGGGCGCCATGAAACTCATGCTGTGCCACCTGTGGCTCCAACGCGTGCAGGTGAAGTGGCAGAAGTGGCACATCCGTGTTGGCTTCAACGGTCGCGAGGGGCTGGTGCTGCACCAAGTGGGATGGGAGGAGGCGGGGCGGCTGCGGCCAGTGCTGCACAGGGCCAGCCTGTCAGAGATGACCGTGCCATACGGTGAGCGGATGTTTGGTGCCTTTGTCAACAGGCAATTGGTGTTGCCGTGCTTGCTGACAGCCAAACGATAGTGTCAGGGATGACAGGGATGTAGCAGCAGCGTTGCATTTCACATGTACCATCGGTTTCGATAACAGGTGTGCCCTCTTGCTCGAACCGCTTATGCCATCAATGCTGGAATGCGCTATTGCTGCATGTGTCGATGCTATGCCCATGCAGGCGACCCCAACTACCCCTACATCCGCAAGTGCGCCATGGATTGTGGCGACTACGGCATGGGCTTTGTGGCCAACAGCCTGCAGCTGGGCTGCGACTGCCTCGGCCACATCAAGTACTTTGACGGCGTCGTCAACAACGCACAGGTGAGTGAGGACCACACGCAGCGCTGGTGCCTTTTTGACAATATGTGGGGCCATTGGCTGGGTGCGGGCAGCTGGGAGGGAGTATGGTAGGGAATGTGGCAAGATGTGAGCAGGTGGCTAGCTGACATACTGATCATGATTGACTGGGCCATGTTTCTGGTGGTGCCAACATGTGCATGTGCATTCACTTGTCCACTAGCAGTGCTGCAAATCCTGATCTGATGGTCCGTGTGCCGATGTGTATGTCTGCTGCCTGCTGCTGTAGGGCGAGGCGCTGGTGATCCCCAAGGCTGTGTGCCTGCACGAGGAGGATGCGGGCATGCTGTGGAAGCACACCGACACGCGGCTGGGGCACGTGGAGGTGCGCCGCAACAGGCGGCTGGTCATCAGCATGGTCAGCACCTTCGCCAACTACGTGAGTGGCCGGGAAGGAGGGGGCAGAAGCTCTTGCCTGTTCTGCAGCTGCTGTGCCTCTTTGTGTTGGTTGTTATGTGGCCGTCGTATCTGCTTGCGGGTGCTTGTTGTGTGTTGCTCAATGTATAAAGGTGCCTAACAGATATCATCTGCTGCTCTGTCTCGCCGCGCAGGAGTACGGCATGTTTTGGTACTTCTACCTTGACGGCACCATCCAGCTGGAGATGAAGCTCACCGGCATCCTGTCCACCAGCGTGACAGACCCCACCAACAAGGACCTGCCCTTTGGCATCACCGTCGCGCCAGGCGTGGTGGCCAGCAACCACCAGCACCTGTTCTGCATGCGCATCGACCCCGCGGTGGACGACACGCAGGGTGGCAAGGGGCTGGTGGTGGCGGAGGTGAACGCGGAGCCGCTGCCATTCGGGCCCGACAATCCGCACGGTGAGTGATGCTGCTTGTGATACTTTGATAGTGCTTGTTGGATGGGTTTCACTGGAGCGCTTGCCATTTGGGCCCGACAACCCGCACGGTGAGTGATGAGGCCTGCTGGTGGTGTGTGGCGGTGAGGTGCCGAGATGTGTGGTGGACATGTGCCGACGAGCTTGGTGTAGTTGGTTTGATAGTGATGTTTGTGGTTACGGTTCGCTTGATCTTCATCTTCAACACTTGGATTTAGCTTGTGCATACCGCCGTTGCTGCTGCTGCTGTTGCTGGCATACCGCAGGCAATGCGTTCCGCGTGACTGAGACGCCGCTGCTGAGCGTGCACGGCGCGATGCGCATGGCCAAGCCTGAGGCGGGGCGCGCGTGGAAGATCAAGAACCCTGCCGTGGTGAACCCCATCACGGGCCAGCCCGTCAGCTTCAAGCTCATACCACAGACGAGTGAGTGTGGCTGACTCACGTCCAAATCAAGTGCTGCGGTTTGCTACAGCATATGTTTGAACAACCATTAGTCCTGTTACTGCTGTGTGATTGCCATGTTTGCTTTGCAGCTCACATGTAAGTGTGTATCAGCTCATGTCGTCTTCAAGTGGAGTGTACAAGCACGCAAGGCTGCACAGCTGGTTCTCCAGAAGCCGTGGCACTTGCACGGTCACGTGTGCATGTTCCTCACCCTGCCCTTTGCTTCTGCCTGTGGTGCCGTGCTGTGTCGTGCTGCGTAGACTGCCCCATGCTGATGCAGCCGGACAGCCTGGTGGGCAAGCGTGCCTTCTTTGCCTCCAAGCACCTGTTTGTGACGCCGCACGTGGACGGGCAGCTGTTTGCTGCTGGCGACCACGTGGTGCAGAGCGAGGACTGCCTGGGGCTCAAGCAGTGGACGCGCGAGGTGGGTGCTGCGGGTGGCTGGGCAGGGCTTAGTGAGGCAGGCACAGGTCTGGGGTGGGGTGGGGGGGGGTGTAATCTCCTGGGGCTCAGGCAGTGACGCAGGTTGTCAGCGCAGGGGGTAAGACATGCCACAGCTGATGTGTTGATATGTTTTCCATGGGATCTCCCGCATTTGAGATTCTAAGGCAGCAGCTGGGCAGTTGAGCAGTGAGCAGTGGTGATAGCAACCATGCAGCTCTGCAAACCGCAAGTGTGGACAGCCAGTTGCTGGCAACCGGCACAGCAGACAAGCTAGCACGACAAGACTGACAAGTTGCTTGTTGTGTTGTGCATGCCTGCAGGACAAGCCGCTGCTGGGTGCTGACCCTGTGCTGTGGTACTCGTTTGGCGTCACGCACCTGCCACGCCTGGAGGACTTCCCGGTGAGACGACAGTGCCAGATCAGCACAGCAGCAGCAGCAGCATGTGCACCAGTATTACAAGCAGCAGCAGCATGCAGGAAGAATCTGCACAGCAGCAACCACCAAACCGTGCAGCAGCAGCAACAGAAGCAGCAACAGCCATGCAGGAAGATTGTGCACAACAGCAACTGAATATCACTGCTGCAATAGCAATGCTTGTGTCTTCCTTGCGCTGTGCGCTGTTATGCGTTGCCTAGCCTTTGCTTTACATCCCCTGGCACCTTGTCACTGACACGTGCATTTTGCTGCTGCTGCTGTGCGTGTGTGTGCGCAGGTGATGCCTGTTGAGACGGTGGGCTTCATGATGAAGCCATACGGCTTCTTCACCTGGAACCCCACGCTGGACGTGCCGCCTGAGCGCAATGCAGCCAGCAGGGAGGAGGTCACCGCAGCGGCACGCGCCGCAGCCAAGGGCGCGCGCAGCAGGCTGTGAGCGTGAGGCAGTTGTGTGAGGCAGTTGTATGGGTGGGGCAGCTTGGCCTGGAGATGGTGCGCGCGCAGCAGGCTGTGAGGAGGAGGGGCCTGGCGGTGTTGGTGGGGCAGGCTGTGAGCGTGAGGCAGTTGTGTGGGGTGGCTTCGCCTGGAGATGGTGCGCGCGCAGCAGGCTGTGAGGAGGAGGGGTGCGGCTGTGGTTGTAAGGCAGCTTTGCTTGGAGATATGGTGGCGTGCTGATGTGCACCTCAAGGCTGCAGTTGTGGAGGAGGGGAGTGCACTCAGGCATGAGATGGAGTGCTGGTGGTTGGTGTGGCTGGTGTGGCCAGTGAGTCAGCAGCATTTGAGGGGCATGTGCGTTGAGCGCTGGCGCAGGAGGTCTTGATGGTGGTGTGCTTGTCGAGCATGTTGGGAGGTGGGGCGTTGGAGTGACGATGGTGTTGCTGGGGTTGCTGCGGCAGAGCAATGTTCTGCCAAACTCTGTTTCTGCGCATCAGGCAGTAATGACTGGCTGCCGTCCGCAATGCGCGTTGTATCGATTGCACATTTTGACTTCTTGCCATTAGGGCCATATTAGAGTTAGGAGAGTGATGTGAGTACTTGAGTGTTGCCTTGTGGTTTGAGTACTATCAGCTGCCAGCTGCTGCTGCATTCCATGTAGCAGTATTGTTTTGACTAGGATCGAAACCCTAATGAAGGTGCCTGAGTTCTTTACATGAAGGCGCATGAGACGATGTTTGCCAGCCGCTTTATGAATGTGTATCTGTGCAGCATTGCCACAGCACTGCCGCAGGCCCAATGCAGACATTGCCCTGCCTCCCGCGGCCGGTATTGCTGCTGGGACTTGTTTGGACGGCCAGGCTCCCCTTTTGGGGGCAGTTCCGTGGCCCCACGGCAAACAGCAGAAGCGAAGAATGTTTCGACGATGATGCAGAACGTGCTTCTTTGCCAGGCAGCAGATCACTGCACGAGCTGGTGGCTGGTGCCAGCTTTTTACGTTTGCTGTGCCAGATGACAGCCAGATGCTGCAGGCAATGCAGAGACACATGCGGCTGGCGTTTAGTTGGCAAGGCCTTGCGCATTGGTGAAGTCGCATGTTTTATGGTGGTGTTGGCCTGTGAGCTGTGCTGTGCATAAGTATTGGTAGTGTTGTTGGCGAGTGGGAAGGGGACAGGACGCGTGCTTGTGCGTGATGAGCAGCAGCAGTGATATCAACAGACTTGAGGCGCACGTGCGTCTCTCTGCGTGCATGCATGCAAGTTGTGTAGCACCCTATCTTGTGCATTTGCAGCCGGTTGTGTTAGCTGCAGCAACAGCAGGCAGTCATGTACAGCACACACGTGATAGTTGCTGGCAGCGTGAGCGCGATACCTGCGCGTGTGTCAAACCCTGGGTATGTTCTGCTGCGTATTGACACCTTTACACAAGCTGTCAAGTTGTGTATCATCAATACTACTGCACTCAACAAATGGCCGGCTGCTGCTTGCACTGCGACGCTCCTGCGTGTGCACAGCATAAGCAGTAAGTGCAGGCAGCAGGTCGGGTCACATACTGCGTGCGTCACATGCACACTGTACACATGTGCTTCCACTGTGTTCTGTGTTGTGAACACGGGTTGTTAAGTTGTGTTGATCTTTGTGGGGCCTGGCACTGTGTTGCTGTGTGGGGTTGCTGTGCCGTTGATGTGAGCGGCGCTAGTCCACCTGCAGATAAGCACAGGCAGACCATTGCGCTGCCTGTACGGCACTTTGTACAACATGGTGGACTAGGATATGTTGTTATATATGTTAAAACACTGTGTGTGCCAACAGTTTGACTAGGATATTTGTAACTTGTACGTGTGATAACAGCGTGGCGATGGTGTGCAGCAGGTGTTGTATTATGCAGCATGACACAGTGTCGAGGTTGTCAACACACCTGTTTCATTCTGGTGTTGCCATTCCAACACACTGTTGGCACAGCAACTGCTTGTGTTGAGTTGTTGCATGCGGCTTTGGCTTTTCTGTGCGCACACTGTGCCGGCCACTGTGCAGTGCTGCGTACAGCCGGCGCAGCTGCAGAATGTCCGCACAGCCGTCGCAACAGCCTCATGGGTGATGTTGCTGGGCTGTGGGCTTTGGCCGGTCATTGCACCAGCAAAGCCCTGCTGCAAGCGGCTGTATGGTTTGAGCAGTGATGCTCTGGGCTGTTGCAGCTGTTGAACAGCAGACTCTGCCTGGGACTCTGACCGGGTCTGCCGCATGATGCAGTGCAGGCCCATACCAGCATCGCTGTTGATGCTGCATCATGCATGGCATGCTGAGTAGGGTGTGTTCACAACTTGGTGCTAGCGTGTACCTTGTAACATACATCTGTCATTGCCGAGCTGGCCAGCTTCCATGGAAGCACAGTCCCCAAGTGTGACGCAAGCTTTCACACCATGGGCCACGCACTTTCAAGCCTACAGGGCTCAGTCTTGCAGGTTGTGAGGTGCACAGCGGTGGTGTGAAAGTCCAGCCGCTGAATTTCCCAGTTCAGCCTGAAGCCCTGGGATGATCCCAAAGGCACTGCTGCATCGCCATCAGGTTTGAACTTGACTGGCCAACAGCAGCACTGCTCGTCGGACGAGAGGTGACCGCGAAAAGGGATGCAGAAAGTGTTGGTTACACCGCCGGTTACACTGCACCAAGTAGCAACATGGCTGGCAGAAACGATCGCTGCCTCGTGCATGTGAAGCAGAGTATCAAGGGGTAGATCATGGCCTTGAGAGTGCATGATGCTGGCGCCATTAGATGCAGATGTCATTATGCAGCATACCCACTGTCAAAAAAAGGCTATGGGGCTGCTGCAGCAACGCTAGCGTGCTGCCAAATGCATATACGCAGCAGAGCTGCGCTTGCTGCAGCAAGAAAAGGCTGCTTTGCGACAAAGTGCAGCCCGCAGAGCGCATGCTAGTGTGCTAACGTCACCACAAGACATACAGCTGACTACACAAGCTGCTTACTCGCTACGAGTCCTACAATCTGCAAGGTCCTACATGAAAGGTTTGAGCACAGTGCACAAAACAGCCACAAGCTGGCACATGCAGTACGTAACGTGCTGCTGCTAGCAGTGCTAGCTGCCTGCAGGACCAACCCCACCACGCTGCAGAGTACCTGCTCCACGTAGAGTCGTATACAGCTTCTGCCGGGCATACATTTTCACACATATGCAGCTACGAACGTCCAGCCGCTGCTGCTCCTGCTGTCATTTTCCAGCTGGTGGAGCGTCACATCATCTGAGGAGCACTAGTCCTTCTCGTCTACAACATGCCCAGTGCACTATACGGCAGCAGGAAGTGCAACATACCAGACAGCACACGATGGCAGGTAGGGCGTGCGCACCACAGCAATGCAAACGACGCGCATGCCACAACACAGCACGACATGCAACCAACCGCTCATGCTGCCGTGCAGCACAACACACACAGTAGAAGCCACACCGCAAACACCGAACATGCATCTTTACTTCCTCACATGGTGTTCAACGCTGCCTAATCACTGTCATGACCGCCCTGCAGCTTGTCAATGATGGCCTTAGTGTAGTCGCTGCACGATGCAGTACCCCCCAGGTCGCCCGTCCTGTACTTGCCCTCCGCGATCACTGCCAGCGCTGCGGTGTGGATGTTTTCAGCGATGTCGTGCATGCCCAGGTGGCGCAGCATCATCACGCCGCTGAACAGCAGCGCGGTGGGGTTGGCCAGGTTCTTGCCCGCAATGTCGGGAGCGGTGCCGTGCACCGCCTCCATCAGCGCAAGGCCACCCGTACCTGTGCGTGTGTTGAGGGGGGGCAGCAGGCGGCGAGCAACAGGGGAAGGGAGGATGAAGGCACAACATATTATGACAAACTACTAGTGCTGGTTTGTGCAGTGCACCGCCTCCATCAGCACGAGGCCATCAGCACCGGAGGGGATGCGTCGGGGGAGGAGGGGGCGAGCAACAGGTTGGGTGAGAGCGCGACGGATGATGACCAGCATCTACTGCTGGTTTGGGCCATGAAGTATGCAGGCGAACAGTGCTGCAGAATCCCTGTCTCACAAGGGCACACCCGTGCAGGGTTGCTGTTGCTACTGTTCATCAGGAGCTGTCTAGTTCCGTTCCTGCTGCTGCAGCTGGCAGCCATGCTGCTGCCGAGTCCACCTTGCGACACCACCTACGCCATAACTTGCGCTTGCTGCGGCATTCCTCCCCCTACGCTGCCGCTGCTGCTGCTGCTGCTGCCAGCTGCCGAGCATTGAACAGCTCAGTGTTCACCAACATTTGCGCACTCACCAACGTTTGCGCTGGGTGTGAGGCCCAGGCCTCCTATGAGCCCCGCGCAGAGGTCGCTGACGATGTCGCCGTACAGGTTGGGCATGACTAGCACGTCAAACTTGCTGGGGTCGCTGACCAGCTGCATGCATGCGTTGTCAACAATCTCCTCCTCGTACTGGATGTCAGGGTAGCGGTCTGACAGGATGAAGGGAGGGATGCAAACACAAATATGAAACATGGCGTTACCAAAGTCAGACGCAGATCAGATCAGAGCAGAAGGAGGCGGCACAACGCACCTATGCTAGCGCTGCGCAAGGCTGCACCTTGAAGGTGCTCAGCAATGTGTGTTTGCTAGTCTGAACACAGCTGCATTGCACTTGCAGATGCTTGCTCACTGCTGAATCATGAGCACCCCTCTTGCTGCTGCTGCTGCCTGCCCAGTGCTGCTGCTGGCCTGCCGCTGGTACCAATGACCCCAGCACCTACGCTAGTGGCGCCACTACCGTCAGTGCTGCCTCTGCTGTTGCTGTTGTTGTTGCTGCTGCTGCTGCTGCTGCTGCGCACCTGCCACCTCTCTGCAGCACTCGATGAACAGGCCGTCTGCCTTCTTCATGATGTTGGCCTTGTGCAGCGCTGACACCTTGGCGCGCTTGTTGTCGCGAGCATACTGGAACGCATACTCTGCAACACGCGTGCTGGCACCCCGCGTGATGACCTGGTGACAGCAGCAACGCAGAGCAACAGGTGAAGGCGTGGTCGTGTGATTCAGAACACTGCCGTTGAGCAAGCCTGCTACTGCTCAAAGGACAGCACTTCTGCCTTCCGCTGTTGCTGCAGAGCTGCTGCCCTCACAGCCGCTACCTTACAACAGTAGAAGCATGGCCACCATGCAGACTAGGTTTAATCATGTTGGTTTTCACCATGGCAGTCATATCTGGGTACCTGCACTGTGCAAACACGCTGTTCGCTCCTGCTGGTGCCAGCCCTTGCTGCTCTGTGCCAACAAGCACCGCACCAAAGTCGGCTCACAATCAGCAGCTGCAAACAACCAGGACAGGCTATTCACAGTGCTGTGCACCAATGCTTGTGCTAGCTCTTTGCTACCATGTTGTGAGGCTGAGTCAGCCTGGCTGACCCAGCAGCAGCAGCAGCAGTGTGCAGCAGCGCTTCACCTTGAGTGATTCCACCACTCCCTTGACCACCTCGTGCTCCAGCCCACTGTACTCGCCCTCTGTGTTCTCACGGATGGTGATCAGGTTCACGTTGTCATACTTGGTCTTGTAGCCTGGCAAGCTGAAGCAGGGGCGCACGTTTGCATACAGCTGCAGCTCTTTGCGCAGGGTCAGGTTGAGGGACCTGAAACCCTTGCCAATTGGTGTGGTCATGGGGCCCTTCAGACCGATCCTGTGCTTCTGCAAAAGCATCACAAGCACTAGTAAGATGCGTTCTGTGTGATCCATGGTGTGCAACGCTGCAAGGACAGCTCACCAGCACGGAGTCCAGGTTCTCGCGCGTGACAAAGCTGTTTGTGCGCTCATCCACAGTCTTGCCCAAATGCTGCTCATCCCAAACGATTGGTGCTCCTGCTGCTTTAAAGATGGCCTTCACGGCCTCCGATATTTCGGGCCCGATGCCATCGCCTGAGTACAGCAGCAGCAGGCCAGTCCTGAGAGTCGTGAAATTCTGAGCTGTGCCTCCTTGCACGTGTAGGTTGCCTGATCACGCGTGAATGTTTACCTGGAAACAACGTGGCTGTAATAGGCTGCGTGCTCATGAAGCGCGCTGCCTGTTGAAGGCATGGCACCTGCTGCTGCAGAAGGTTGCTCGTTTGGCGCAGCATGTTGGCAAGTTGGCAATTAAAAGTAGCACCAGAGAGCGTAGAACGAAGATCACAAGGAGCTGCGAAGAAAAGCAGGGAGCTGTCACTTTTCACCGCAGCACGTGCTCACAGCCAGCAGCAAACGCCAAACAAACGCGCTGAGACAATGCATTTACGCCCTACTTTGACAGTCTGCAGTGCTACATGGTCTGGGCATGTCTGTACTGCAGGATGACATCCAGGGTGCCAGAGGTGCTAGGGTTGTATGACAGAGCAAGCTAGCAGCCACACCTCGTCCAGAAGGCATGTCTACGATGTTGCAGACATTGTGGTAGATGACGATCAGCAATTGCACGCGACGTACGACCTGACAAGAAGGGACTTCCGGTGTGTTGTACAGCTGTGCCTGGTGACACTGTTTGGTCCGTCGGAAGGCGTTCATCGTGTGCACGATACGGTTATCACAGCCTACAGTTTCCACTAAAACATTCGACTGCTGGCTGGCACAGCAACTCACGGCAGCATCTTGGTGGTTACTGCAGACAGGCCCAACCGCTTCCTGCATCCCAGCCAAAATGGACCTGCAGCCCACAGAACTCGAGCTCAGCGACCTGTCCGCTGCCATCAAGAAGCTCTGGGAGCTGGATGACAACAGGTGGCGTGACTGCTGCAGCACCAGCAGCATAAGCAGCGGCACCGCAGCATTGCAGCATGCTGTTGTTACCACCCCCAGCAGTGCAGCGAGGCCAGTCTGCAACTAGTGACCCAATAGTGTGTGTCCATCACTGTGTTATGGGTGCAAACCTTTTTGCATTTGATTTTGTGCTGTATGTTTGGGCTGCAGGCTTGAGCCTGGCAAGGACTATGACATTGACGTGCAGGCTGGCAAGCAGATGCACTCCGCGGGTGATGAGGCACCCAGCAGGTGGGCCGGCAGCAGCAGCAGAAGCAGCAGCAGCAGACGCAGAGCAGGTTGACCTCTTGCACAGTCACTGCCCAACCACCAGCTGCTGCTTGAATGGCAACGGCGGTGTTGTAAGGCAAGCAGAGCGGTAATGCAGCGCAGCAGCAGCGCACATGCATATCACATCACATGCATATCACGACATGCTACCAGCTTTCATGCCACTGCTGCTGCTGCTGCTGCTGTGTCGCTGGTCACTCTCACTGTGCTGCAGGCTGTTTGCCAAGGTCAGCGACCAGGTGTGGAAGCGCAAGACGTTTCTCATTTTCTACCACCTGCTGGACAACTACAGCAGGTGCGGGCAGCAGCAGCAGCAGCTGACACTCACACCAGGCGCCCAGCAGGTGGAGGTCCAGAGCTCCTTGGCACAGATGCAGGGCAGGGGATACAGGCGCAGCAGCAGTACAACGAATAGCACTCGGCATGAGGCAGTCATGAGAAGTTGCACGCAACCTGCAGGCGGCGTCACTGCTGCTGATGGTGCTGATGATTTTTTAATGTGCAAGCTCATGAACTCGTGTGCAGACATGTAATGCCAACTCAGTTGCTGCAAGCTGATTGCTGACCCTGCCTCACCTTTTGCCCCCGCCCGCGCCTGCTCTGCAGCGCCACTGGCACGTCTGAGGAGGTCAGTGCGCGTGAGCGTCAGGAGATGTCTGACTTCCTGGAGGCTGTCATGGACACACGCCCCATGCGCTACTGCCAGGCACTGCTGGTGGCCATGGTGAGAGACTGGGGTGGCACCACTGTGATTCTGTCGCGCTGGCGGCTGCTGACACATTGACGGTGGTGGCCTGCCAGCTTGCTACGACGCAGATTCTGGACTCCAGCGCTTGGTTGCGTGCAGTAACCTGGTTAGCATGAGACACAAGTCATGTACAGTGCGGGCTGCACCACAAGCACCTGGAGTAGGAGCTATTCAAGTCTTACTGTTGCTCTCATCAATCAGCTGCATGAAAGGCATCAAGGAATATGAGGTCTTAGCAACACTCAGCCGCATCACGCAAGCCGCGGTTGCAAAAATCAAGTGTCTCCTGCCTGCCCCTGCTGATGCTGCTGATGCTGATGCACTACAGAAGCTGGCACCAGCAGATGAGGAGGTGAGGCCGAGCTGTAGCACCACTGCTTGTTTACCACGTAGTCCTGCTCACACAGTCGCAACGTCCTGCCACACAGTCATGCTCACACAGTCCTTGCTCAAGTGCCACAGGCCATTGCGGGAAGCTGCTGGTTTTGCCGTTTTGGGCAACAATGAGCAGCTGTGCCACACAGTCAGCATTTCAGAGTAATAGCACCAGTTGTTGTTTGAGCCTGGTTGGTGGCACGTGTTGACGCCCTGTGGGCTGCTGCTGCTGCTGTGCATGGCGCCGCCTGTGCAGGGATTCAAGCGCATGCTGAACCAGATGTGGTTTGAGCTGTACAGCCGTGACGGGTCGCGTGACTCCAGCGGCTTTGAGCACGTGTTCATTGGGGAGCACGACACCAGTGACGGTGAGCAGGGCGGTTACAGTGGCTGCAGCAGGGCACACGTGTGCACCAGGGCAGCACACGATCTCTGCCACCCTGATACAGCATGCCAGCACTGCAAGCAGCCTGATGGTGTGACACAACCTGGGCAACATCCACCTTCCAAACTTCGTGAGCCACGCTGTGTGCCACAGCACCCTCACCCTACCAACTGCTATTGCTCTATCATTTCTGCTGCCACATCTGCCTTTTCCAACTGCCACGCACCCGCTGACGTGTGTGCAGCGGCTGTGTCTGGCTTCCACAACTGGGTTAATTTCTGGATTGAGGAGCGCAAGGGCGCCCTGGACTACAGGGGCTTCCTGCTGGCGCGCAGGAGGCAGGACAGCGCAAAGGTGCGGGGCTAGCCGCTATTTCAAAGCGAGGGTGCTGCTTTGATGCCTTCATTGATGCCCACAAACACATGAAACCAAAACCCCTTGCACTGGGACGCAGGACGCAGGACAGTAAATGTACGCGGGCAGCTTTATATGACAAGTGGTTGGAGGGCAGCTGCTGAGGCAGCTGTTTCTGTGAGGCAAAGGTGCTGCTCTCATGCCTTCACTGCATGGGCACACACGCCATGACGAAGCGCCGCAGGCAGGGATACCCGCCACCGTATCATGCCCCTTACTCCTTCCTCAACATAACCCAGTCGTGCATGTGTTTCAGACACCTGCTGCGGCTGCCGCCTCCTGTGCTCCAGGTGGACGATGCCGACCGTGTGCTGAGTGTGCAGTTTGACTGGAAGGGCCAGCGCAAGCCTGTCACCACGCTGCTCATCGGCACCTCACCTGAGTTTGAGCTGGCACTGTACACGCTGTGCTTCGTGGCAGGTGGGCAGCAAGCAGCGCAGGCTGCACAGGGGTGTTGCCACTGCTAGCACGTGTGGTGCATGCCTGCTGCTTAGAATGGCACAAAACAGGCTGCACGAGCTTGCACGCCTGCCAGCAACCCGCAAGAGGACGCTATGATGTGTCCTGCAAGCATCATGTAGTGCATAGGGGCAGCTGGTGAAGTGGATACGCTTGAGTCTAGGAGGTACATGTGTGGCGTGCTGAGTGTTTGGTGTTTTTTGCTGCTGCTGCTTGGTGTCTGCAGGTGGTGAGCGCAACACAGTGGTGCTGGATGACTACGAGGTCGTCATCAGGTGGGAGGGATACTGCGGCACAATAAAGTCGTAGATGTGGCACGTTTGCACACTCACCCATGTCAAGAGTGGCACTATCTACAATGCACTGTGGTGGGGCTGCGGTTGTAGGTGTGCACCTTGCATTCCATGAACAGGAATAGCCCACATGTAATGCACAGAGGACGTGCACCTCTAGTGCAATGTTGGCGCTACCATAGTGTGAACAGGAGCACGACGCCCAAAGCAAGATGGCCAGCCGGGTGGTGCTCAACGATGAGGCGAGCAGTCCGGCCGTTGGCATGCGTGCCAGGGCTCACTGTGCTGTCACCACTCCGTAACATGCTCACGACTATGTGCACCTGTCCCATCCCTTTCTCTCATGCTGCCCAGGTGTCACCGCATCCACTCCAAGTATGGTGACAAGGTGGGCAGCTGCTTCCCTGAGCTGCTGAGGGAGCTGGAACTGGACCAGTGAACAGAAGCTGCTGCCGACAGCAGCGTAAGCGAGGCCAGTAAACCAGCAACAACACTTATGAGCCCTGCAGCTGGGCCAGTGTACCTTGCTGCTGCTGACAGCAGCGCGATTGAGGCCGGTGATTCGGCAACAGCACCCGTGAGCCCATTGAGGTGCTAGGGGAGCTGGAGGTGGGCCAGTGGACAACCGCTGCCGACAGCAGCCGGGCAGTAAACCAGCAACAACAGCTGTGGGCGTTTTTGAGGTGCTAGGGGAGCTGAGCTGGGCCAGCGAGCAGGGGTAGGCCAGAAGCAGGATTAGGACAGGGCACGAGTCACAAGCGGCATGTACACCAGCAGCACCACCTGCAAGCTCCTTGAGGTGCATGTGGAGTTGCGGCTGTAGCAGCGAGCAGCGTCAGCCCAGCAGTGTTGTAGGTGAAGAAGCCTGGCTAGCAACGAGCTCAATGCACTTCTTGTTTGTGGCAGAGCTGTCTACGTAAAAGACCGCGTGGCACACAACCTAACAGCCAAAATCATGGATGCATTCTTCTCAAGCTAGCAGCTGGTCCTGTATGTAACCGCATCAGTTTGTGCAGCTGTTTGCACACATGACAGTCGTGATCTTCACGCAATATCTGTATCTTCTTGCCATCAACGGATGAACTTCTGGCACTTCATGCCAATTTTTGCATCATTAACTTGGTAGGCCGCTGCATGTGGTTGCTGGGTTTGTGATCAGAAACTGGTGGGCGCTACTGGTTGTGCAACGCTGCCTTGCACAGCGTGCCAGCGGGCCGTGTTGTCAAACCACCACTGGTGGTTTTTGGTTAAATTGATCATCAGTTGATCAACATCCACACTTGTTGTGTTTTGTGCTGAGCCACACGTTCATCAGCCACTGTATTACTGCTGTTCAAGGCATCTGGCACGCCTTGGTGAAGAATAGTGCAACGTACTGCGCTATCAAACATCAGAATCATATTGGTGTTGAAGTTATTACAAGGAGGTAACATGTGTCGTGTTTCCAACACCAGCTCAACAACAGAATGCAGGAGCGCCCAGCAAAACTACAGTGCAAGGAGCAAAAACTTCAACACACGGCCTGCAACTTACTGAGCACTGCGCACACTGTCAACGCTGAACAACGCTATCATAGCGTTGTACATGATGCACACCACTATGGTTTCGTTGCTTGAATATCTACATGCTGCCGCCATCTGCGCATGCATGTTGCAGTAGCAGCTTGTCACGTGCCAGCTGTGTCAGCAGCTCTGCAGTTGCCTGCTAGTCATTGGCATGCGCCAGCTGCCTGGGTACCAAGCCAGCGGCATCTGTTGCCTGCAGGTCCGCTCCCAGCTGCACCAGCAGCCGCACCATACTGTTGGCGCCAGCAGCAGCAGCCCAAGCCAGGGGTGTGCGGCTCCTGCAAGCAGCAGCACTGTCTGGTTGAGCATCATGCTTACTGGCATTGCAAGACAGTATATATGAGCTTGCAAAGAGGCAGACTTGATCCATCTTCTCTATGCCATGGCATACACTGCATTGCACATGTGATCATGAAGTTGTTGCGTTTTGTTTCTGATGATATTTGGGGTAGTAGGGGGGTGTGCCGAGTGATATCTAGGAGCATTGCTGAGTATCTTGTCCAAGCTTGGGATGTGCGTAATAATTGCAAACACAATGGAGCAGTGCTCCCTCTTTCTTCCGCTCCTGAGGGGCGCGGGGCCGATGGCGTTGATGCTATGGCTTAATGGGTAACATGATGATGATGATGATGATGATGTGATCATGACGTCGCAGTCCTTGTTGCACCAGGGCAAGCAGGGTCCTTGTTGCATCAGGGCAAGCAGGGTCCTGTCTGCCAAGGAGCCTGCGCACATGCAGGGACACTCAGGCTGGCAGTCAACCTGCGGCGCTGTGTGCTCACGCACCTGTGGTCCCTGGCCTCCAGTGTTGCTCCGTGCTGCACCAGGTAATGCACCATGTCAGCCTGGCCCTGCTGCACTGCTGCAAACACAGCACTATGCTGATCGTGTGCAACGAGGCACTTGCAACCTGCAATTATAAGCAGAGGCAAGGCAGCCAAAGGAACATTATGTCGCTATACTGTTGCTTGACTCATGCTGATCATCGCAAAAGGCGTGTAGCACCACGGCTGTGCACGTTTACTCAGCTCCTCTGCATTGCCAGCCAGGCTAGTACCCCAGCTGCAGCACTTGCCTGTCTGCTCACCTACACCCTGCTGCAGCAGCCATGCCACTACTCCCACACTGCCAACACCAGCCGCTACATACATCAACGCGTCCCCACCATCAAGGCACATGCCAGGCAGCACTGTAGACGGCATCTGCAAGCAGCTGCTGGTGCTGCTCATGTCCTGCACATCGACCGGCTGCTGCTGGCGACTGCTTGACTCTGAATTGACATCTGCGCTGCAGATGTGCAGCCGTTGCATGGCTGCGGTGACTGCTTGCTAAGCAGCAGGCTGAGTCATTGGCTGGCAGAAGGATGCATTGTGCAGCTGAGCAAGCTGCAATTTGGTGCATGTCAGTCTTTGTAGCACTGCCAGGCCAGCGTGCTGTCAGAGGCAAGCCAGCTGCTGCCAGCATCTGCAGCACCTCAGCATCCCCACCCCTTGCTCCGTACACAACTGCCCCATCACCAGCTGCATGTACAGCAGCCAGCTGCACACCCCACTGCTGGCTGTGCTGCAGCAGCAGCGCCACAACGTCCCTTGCAGCTGCACCTGCAGCTGCCATGAGGGGCGTGGTGCCGCTGTTGTCAGCATGGCTGCAGCTGCAGCCGCACAGGCTGGCAAGGTGCTGCACTACTGCTGCTCGATTGTGCCTGGCGGCCAGCAGTAGCGCTGTCACTCCTTGGGCAGTGGCTGCTGCTGGGTCGGCACCAGCAGAGCACAGCACCTGCGGCGAATGCAGCAGGCAAAGCTGGTCGCGTGCTTCCACCTGCCATGCAATGCCATTCGGACCTGGTGGCCCGCCGCTTGAGGCGCATTGCAGCAACAACTTGATGAGTGCTGCATGTGTTGCTGCTCCTACCTACTAGTGCGATACATACCTGCAATGTGTCCAGGTGGCCGCCTTTGGCTGCCGCCATGAGGGCCGTCTCACCACCTGTAGTGGCCTGCTGCAGCAGCCACTGCAGCCCCAGGTTGGCGCCTGCCTTGCTGTCAAGCAGCAGCTGCACCGCTGCTGTTGCGCCGCTTGCAGCTGCATGGATGAGGGGCGTGGCACCTACTGCGTCTCGCTGGCTGATGTCTGCTCCATACTCGAGCAGCAGCTGGCACATGGGTACATCTGCACTTGCAGGACAGCAGCCACATGCCCTCACCAAACAAACAGACATCAGGACGAATGCGCAGTCAAGCCATACAATGTATTGTGTGCACTGGCATGCAGGTGGATCAATTGCTGATCTGTACCTCAACCATGTAGCGGCTGCAGTGCTCACCTCCCTGAGCAGCAGCAAGGCTCAGCACATTCATACGATATGATGTCTGTGCCTGCGTGCAACCAAGCACAGTTGAGGTGCACTGCTGTTTCTGGGACATCAAATGTGTGCATTGGATTGTACCCAAGCATCTACGCATAGCGAGCTGTTAACATGTTGCTCACCTTGACAGCTTGGGGATGCTCTAGCAGGACCAGCTCTGCTGCTGCACAGTCCCTCTGCGATGCAGTGCATAGTTAACCATTAGCAGAGCACCTAAGCTGCATCAGGAGGTTCTGCCAGCTACTAAGTTCTCAGAGGTGGTGGTTACTTTATTGATTGTTTTGGGTGCCGCACCTTTGCAACAGCAAGGAGGAGGTGTTTCCTGAGGAGCCTGGCTTGCTTGGCAGCCGCACTGTGTACTTCTGCATGCTGTTGGTGCCTTGGAGAGCGTTGCATTGTAATTTTAAGGCTTCCAAATGTTAGATAGGTCGCGTTTGGCTTGTCTAGACACGAATGCAAAGAAGTGTTGTCAGCACAGCCCTTTGCTGCTGATGATGACGAGGCGCTTGTGCTGTGACTGGGAGCACCAGCGGCAAAAACACAGAATAATTACAAGCTTATTATAGAATTTCTATTCACCTGAGCAAAGCACCCAGGTGTTATGTGACGGTTATGTTCATGGGCGGGAACAGAGCAGTGCTGTTGAGCGCCATAAAGCCGTGCTCGCCACACAAGCTGCAGTATGTGAATACGAAGACAACGCAGTTGTGAAGTTGCAGTTGTTTTCTTTGGTCGCGGCACTCAGCTGTTTGCAAAACATGGCGCCCAGCACTTGCCAGCGTTCTGCCTCAAGAGAGCAGCCCGTGCGCACAACCTTCGGCCGTTTGGAAGGCGTCAGCGATTGTGTTGTGCTTCCAAGCACCTTGGGGTACCGGGAGCGCCAGGTACTGCAGAAATCTGCCGGCTTTGAGTATGGCAAGTGAGTATGCTGCTGTTGCTGCAGTACCCAGGAGCTGCTGTGGCAGCCACATTTGAGCGCCTCCAGCACCATCTCAAGCACACAGCAGATTGTAGAAGTCCCCATGTTATCGTGTTCTTGCAGCCAACTGCACATGCATGGCTTGGGACTGAACGTCTGCTCTTAGGGTGGCCTGAGGTCACTTGGCACCATGGGTGCTGCATGCCTTTAGCAACACAGGAACTGCTGCCTGCTGAACATCTGCACTATCGCTTTGAATTGCAGGATATACAACAGTGCAAACAGCATAGGATTGGTTGACCGCTTGACCATGGGTAAGGCCCGTGCGCAGCAGCGTGCACTGTCAGGCTGCCACAGCAGACTAGCTGAGCAGTACTACTGCTACTACAGTGTAGCAGCTTGCCCTGCACTCCCATTTGCAGTTTACATGTCTTGAGCAACTTCAGTGGCCGTTGTACTGCAGGCAGCAGCAGGACTGCTGCCACCTTTGCGCCAGCTTTGGCAATGCTTGCTGAAAGCACTCAATGCCATGCTCACGTTGTGTTGCGGCCGCAGATGCTGCTGTGCGGCAACGCCTCAAGGCAACACATGCTGCGTCCTCACCATCTGGCACCTTGAGCAACGAATGGGCCAGCATGGCGGCCAGCACATCTCCGTCCTGCAGCATGAGCAGCAGCAGTGGAGCTTCGTCAGCAGCAGCATCCAAGAGCAGCAGCAGGCCACCAAGCGGGTGTGCAGCATTGTACAGCACGCAGCATTGCACAGCATTGCATGCACACTACATGCTATTGTCAATGGCTTGCCACATCATGGCTTGTAGCAGGCATTCGCATTGGAGCAGAAAGCCACATAGTGCACAGGCTGCACGTAGCTGAGCAGCTGCCACCCCATGTCCCGGATTCTGTGCTGCACTTTAACACCTGTTGGTGACGCGGTTTGTGCGCTTACACCTGCAGGTTTGTGAGCAACAACAACACGCCGGCGCTGACGCGCTCGCTGCATGAGGCGGCCGCCACTGCCAGCGGTACGCAGCTGCCGCTGGGCAGCCTGCACCCCATCACGCTCAAGTCGTACTACAAGGTGAGCCGCGCGGCACCGCCAGCATCAGGGCGCAGCTCTTGAGCCAAAGGGCTTTGCTGCTACAAGCCTTGCACATAGGCATCACTTCTTCCGCCCCTGAGTGGGCGCGGGGCCGATGGCGTTGATGCTATGGCTTGATCTGGTAATTTGTTATGATGATAGGCATCACAACCCGAGTACCGTACTCGTGAAGGCTCCACGTGGTGTATGCCACACGTGTCCTCCCTCAGGACATGTAGTCAGGTTGCGTGTGGCATGCACTACATGAAGGCCACATGGGTTGATGCCTTGTTTGCTAGGCTTGTAGCAGCTAAGGCAGGCTGTCTGTAATAGCCAGGTGCGCTCTTGGCAGCATAGCGTGCTGAGCTGCATGATAGGTGCAGCAACAACATGATGCTGTGCCTTCTGTGCTTGCTGGGATGCACTGGCTGCATCGTGAATGTCCACTGCTCAGAATCATGAGCTTGAAGGGCCAGGGCTCATGATACTTATGATTTGCTCTTTACCCCTTTGCGAGCTTGCAGCACTTCCCTATGGACTTCATGGCAGCGGCACGCCCGCAGGCGCAGACCACCAACCAGACGCTGCGCATGCTGGGCACCTACAGCAGCGATGCAGCAGTGGCCAAGGCGCTGGGCGTGCACGTGCCTGCAGGAGCCATGAAGCCAGGCTTCCACCCCGACGTGGCCTGCTGATGATAGTGTATGGTAATCGATGGGCATGCGGCAATCCTGTGCTGTGTGTGGTGGTGCTGAAATGGTGGCAAAAACATGGTAGCCACTGCTGTCGGGTGTCGGAGTTGGAGTCAGAAGGGTGTGTACCTGTACATAAGAGGCCACCGATACGGGCAGTTGGCAGCTGGCTGCTGTCTGCTGTCTTTTTGCTGAATTTCGTGTTGCTCGTGTCAGTCAGTTGAGAGGCTGGGCAGCAACGATGGCGCTTGGCTGGTGATTGCTTGCAGTTGGCTCCGCCCGGCAGTACAAGTGTTTGGATGACATGGTGGAAGGAGCAGGGTGAGGTTGCTCTTTGGGTGCTGACTGTTCAGAGGCTGGATTGGTGCTGTGTAACACTGCTGTATAGACTGAACTGATTATTGCAGTACGGACTCTCGCGTTGTACCTGTACAGGATGCGTGGGCTGCAGTACACGTGCTACAGCCCTAGTTGCCAGGAATCGTTACAGGGCAGCTTCGAGACCTGTGTGTGCCCTGAAAACGCTCGTAAGATTGTAAAAGCTTGATGCGGAGACTGAAGGAGTAATTGGTCTCCCAACAAGCATCCTCCTTTCGCACGGGTGACGCAGCATGAATCACAGCTTGCACACATGCCTGATGGACCTCACATTAGACAGGGTTGTCTGTGAATGGGCTTTGATTTCAGTTTGTATGATCGATTGACACTACTGCCCTTCTTAAAGACAAGTAACCCTAGCAGACAGTAGAACATACTCCGGCATCGCACCGCGCGCACAGCACGCAAAGCGTTGCACCAGACACGTACAATGTCGGATCTAGGCCCTAGCGTGGCCGACATTGATCTGGCCCGCAACCAGGCGCTGCAGCACGAGGCTGAGATGAGAGGGCAGCAGATGCAGCTGGAGGTTGAGGCAGACACAGCTCAAGAGCTGGCAGAGGAGTTGAAGGCCGCGCACCTGGCTGCACTGTGCATCAAGGACATCCTGCCAGACCCTATCCAGGACACCACGCAGACACAGGTGCGGCCGGCTGCTGCTGGTTCCTGAATGCTGCTCCCCTGGAGTCCACAGAGCAGTATGCTGCTGGTGCATTCGCACATGCATGCATGCTCGGGGTGGATAAGATGCATGCCGTTGCCTGTAGGCATCCCCTGGTTGCTGCACTGGCCGTCTGTATGCATATGCAGCCTCTGTTGGCGTGCACATGCACAATGCATCTTTGCCAGTGGTCTGCTGCTACACATCAGGCAGCGGCCCAGCTTCGCATTATCCTGCAAAGCGCTTCACCTCCTCCATGCACCTATCCATATCTGCTTGTTCACCCAACGCTCGAACACTTATGGTGCTGCACCCTGCTTGCCGGTTCCCCTTGTCTTGCTGCTCCTGCAGGCCTTCGCTCCTGAGTCTGCTGCAATGCCACCTCCTGCCACATCCAGCCAGGGCCCCTCCGTCACTGAGAAGGTGCAGGCAGGCACATCAGACCTCTACAACAAGGCCAAGGACACCGCAGCTGCAGCAGGCCAGAGCATCAAGGACACCGTCACCCCATCAGACCAGAGCCGGCCAACTGCCAGCCAGCAGGGCCCCAGCATTGCACAGAAGGTGCAGGCAGGGGCAGCGGACCTGT
Source organism: Tetradesmus lagerheimii (assembly GCA_902809745.2). Taxonomy (NCBI): domain Eukaryota; kingdom Viridiplantae; phylum Chlorophyta; class Chlorophyceae; order Sphaeropleales; family Scenedesmaceae; genus Tetradesmus; species Tetradesmus lagerheimii. The sequence goes on from CADDIJ020000056.1 coordinate 23,255, forward strand.
CCGCCAAGGCGCAGCACGCTGCTGCTGCAGCAGGCAGCACCATCAAGGAGACAGTGGCGCCTTCACACACCAGCAGCACCTCCACGACAACTGCCCACGGCCCCAGCATCACCCAGAAGGTGCAGGCAGGCGCAGCAGACCTCTACAACAATGCAGCCAGCACGGCAGCAGCAGCGGGCAGCACCATCAAGGAGAACGTTGCCCCCTCCCACACCACCAGCAGCAGCAGCACTACCACACACCATCAGAGCCCCACCATTACCCAGAAGGTGCACGCAGGTGCAGCTGACCTCTACAACAAGGCAGCCAGCACGGCAGCAGCAGCAAGCAGCACCATCAAGGAGACCGTGGCCCCATCACACCACACCACCAGCACCACCACCAGCACCACCACCACTCCTGCAACCACAACCACGGCCTGCAGGGCCCCAGCATTGCCCAGAAGGTGCAGGCAGGAGCAGCTCACCTAGCAGCCAAGGTGCAGCAGGCTGCAGCAGCAGCAGGCAGCACCATCAAGGAGACAGTGGCGCCTTCACACACCATAACCACCACTACCAGCACCCAGACCACCCAGCACGGCCCCAGCATCACCCAGAAGGTGCAGGCAGGCGCAGCAGACCTCCACAACAAGGCAGCTAGCACGGCAGCAGCAGCAGGCAGCACCATCAAGGAGGCGGTTGCCCCCTCGCACCACGCCAGCAGCAGCAGCACCACCACCAGCCACCATGAGGGCCCCACCATCACCCAGAAGGTGCAGGCAGGCGCAGCAGACCTCTACAACAAGGCAGCTGGCACCGCAGCAGCAGCAGCCCACACCGTCAAGGAGACTGTCGCCCCTTCCCACACCAGCAGCAGCAGCACCACCACCACCACCACCCACCATGAGGGCCCCACCCTGACGCAGAAGGTGCAGGCAGCGCAGGCGCAGCTGTACAGCAAGGCTGCCAACACAGCGTCAGCAGCAGGAGGGGCCATCAAGGGCACCATCGCAAGTGCCGACCAGGCCACCACCACCAAGCTGCGTGACGCCACTGCTGCTGTGGGCCAGAAGACAGGCGCAGCGCTGTCTGGCACTGCTGATGGCGGCGTGGGGCTGGCTGCACAGGCTGGGGGGCTGTTCACACAGGCCAAGGAGGCTGTCAAGGTGCGGGTGACAGCCGTTAAAATCGTGTGTGACATGTGGATGTATGTGGAGATTGAGCGTTGATTTGTTTCTATGACAGGTGTGCCAAGCTGCAGCAGTGGGCAGCAGCTGCAATGTTTGTGCGTGACAGCTGTGCCAATGTTATGGCCAGCCAAGGGGTTGTGCGTTGAATCCACAGCTGATGTCACATCAATTGTAGAAGTAGTGGATGGTTTGTGCCCAGCAACTGCGTATGCGACATTGATTGCAAGTACATGGTTGTTGCTGTCTGCAAGCCATGTGTGCAGGTAGTATGTCGCTGTCACACGCCGCTGCTAGACAGTGGCCTGCAGACACGTTATATGCTCAACAGTCAGCTGTGTAACTGCTGCTGCTGCTGCCGCCATCATGCTTGTACGTGCACTCCCTTAGGGTGCGCTGGGCCTGGCTCCAGAGGCTGAGGGCTCTCCTGCCACTGCCTACGAGGGCGCAGTCTTCTCATCAGATGACCCAGAGTACAAGGATGCCGCTGCCGGCAAGCAGCAGCAGACCAGCGCCACTACAGGTGCGAGGTTGTTGTGTGTTTGTTGTGTATAAGATGAGGATGCTGCTGCTGTTGGGTCGCAATGTGCAGCATGTAGCCGGCCTACGTTTGTATGCGCTGCAGTTGGCAGGTGTTTCGCAGCACACAATGAGCTGTGCTGTGCTAGCACACGTACTGCAGCTAAGGGAGGCTGCCTGAGTTGCTGTAGTGTCTCGTCATCAACCATTTGGAGTCGTGACATCTGCAGCAGCTCAGGCAGCTTTCCCTCTACTGCTGATGTGGTTGTGCTTGGATTTGCCACTTCACTTTGTGTCACGTTGTGCTGTGAAGCAGTTTGCACTGCCCGAGCTTGGCTGTTGTCGCAAGGCGTGCAATGATGAAGTCCATCACACTATGTAGGTTCCACAGCTGCTAAAAGTGCTCGTTTTCTAAGGTACTTGATACTGTGCTTGTTGGGTCTAGACAGAGGATGTTTGAGCTGCTCTGGAGATTGCAAGGTATTGTCCAAGAACTGCAGCAGCTCAGACTACCCACCCTCTGCTGCAGATCCTGAACAACCCAAGCTGATGTTTTACTTGCACATCCTGTGCCAGCGGTCAACGCACTGCCTGCCAGCTGTTGTAAGTGTGTGGCTTACCTCTTGATGTTGTAAGTGTGTGGCTTACCTCTTGATGTTGTAAGTGTGTGGCTTACCTCTTGATGTTGTAAGTGTGTGGCTTACCTCTTGATGTTGTAAGTGTGTATTTTATCCCTTGATGCTTACCTCTTGATGTTGTAAGTGTGTGGCTTACCTCTTGATGTTGTAAGTGTGTGGCTTACCTCTTGATGTTGTAAGTGTGTGGCTTACCTCTTGATGTTGTAAGTGTGTGGCTTACCTCTTGGCCAGCGAGTTCGTTTCATTGCCTGCCTCACTTGCCTCTTCAGGTGTATCTTCTGGCGCTGAAATGCCTTAGCTTGTTTGTTAGGTGCTGCTGTTGGACTGTGTTGAATTGTTGAGTCAACCTCCTGCATGCCATCGCTGCTGCACCTGCGGGGTGCCGCTCCTGTTCACCCTGCCAGATGTGTCAGGCTTCCCCACCTCCCCCGTTGCTGTTGAGCTGGCTGGCGCCACTGAGCTGCTGACCCTAGGGGGGGGCCTGGAGCCAGGCCAGCCAACATCCGCAGCATCCTCGGAGGCTACGGGCTCAGGTAAGGGGCGTGCTAGTCCAGTGCTGAAGTGCTGGGCACACACGTCCTCGCAAGCCATAAGTATGCTGGCACTTGCCCCAGTGTAGCTCACTCACTCACTCACTCACTCCCAGGCCTGCCCGCCACTGACCAGCTGGCAGCCGCACAGCCCGGCCAGGGCCCAGGCAGCAAGGCAGGTGAGGGCTGGCACGCTGCCCCGGCCCTGCTGCCGTCAGGCCTGCTGCTAACTGCACATACAACCGCCCCTAGGGCCTGATCATTCTGCACTCAACCTGCCACTCACGTTGGTGCGGCTGCATGCATTCTACACTCTGCTGTTGCTGCATCACAGGCCGGCCAGGGCACAGGCAGCAAGGCAGGTGAGGGCTGACAGGCTGCCCTGTCCCAACCATCAGGCCTGCTGCCAACCGCACATACAACCTCCCTTGCTCACCCTTCACCCAATCTGTGACTCACTTGTTGCGGCTGCATGCATTGTAGGACTCTGCTGGTGTTGCACTTACCCACTTCATGCACCCCTTGCAGGTTCACGCACACCTTCCCCCGCACCTGTCAACTTGCCTTTTGCACAACTTCTAGCATATTGACCTCCTGCTCCTGCCACTGAATCTCTACCACCTGTTGCCTGCCTGCAGAGTCGCGCACGCCTGCCCTGATCCTGGGTGAGCTTAAGGAAACCCCCCTGGCTGGTGCACCCGCTGGCTCTGAAGACACCACCACCACCAGTGCCACCACCTCCACCACCACCACCACCACCAGTGCTGACAAGGACAGCGGCCTGCTTGAGAAGCCATGCATTTCTCACTCTGCTGCTGCTGCGCTCACCTGCTCCATGCATCCGTTGCAGGTGCCTGCACGCCTCCCCCCATTCAACTTGCCCATCACACAACGACCAGCATGTCAACCTCCTGCTTCAGCAACTTTGTTTCTGCCAAATGTTGCCTGCCTGCAGAGTCGCGCACGCCTGCGCCGACCCTGGGCGAGTTCAAGGGCGCCCCCCTGGCCGGTGCACCCGCTGGCTCTGATGACACCACCACCACCACCAGTGCCACCACCAGCAGCACCACCAGCAGCGGTGGCAAGGACAGCGGCCTGCTTGAGAAGCTGCGGCAGCCAATTATCTTCAGCCCCAAGGAGCCCACCGGCTCGCTGGGTGCTGGCAGCGTGGGCGTGGCTGCTGGGGACCCTGCGGGGGGCGCCAACATCGTGGCGGCTGCACGCACAGCTGGCAAGGGCATCATGGTGAGTGTGGTGTGTTTGTGAGTGGACCGTGTTGAGCGGTGTGTCGTGTGACTTGGTGGTGTAGAGGCCGGCTGAACTGAAGCTGGATGTTGGCAGGGCAGAAGTGTTGGAAAGGTGCATGATGTGTGGATTATGACAATGAGGGGTGTGGTGATGGTGAGTCATGTGGTGCAGATGCCGAGATACAAATGCGGTGTGTGGCAGGCAGAGATCGTGGAGGGTGTTCACCCAATCATCCAAAGTTTCAACCCCACTCCCTCAACGCTGCGACACCACTGGCGCCACACCACCCTGTGGTTGCTGTGTTTGACACTGGCGCCGCCCAACTCACGTGCTTTGATGCACTGCGCCTTCTCACCTCCGCCCAACGACTGCTTGGGGACAGGCACTGCTGGTGCCCCATGCTTGCCACCCACACCTGCCCCTAGCCCACCGCTGCCCTCATACTGCACTTACCAATCTTTCATTCAGCACACTCACGACTGCCTGCCTGCACTGCCAACCGCTTGCATCTCCCCACCCTTCAGGATTAGCTGGGCTTTGGCAGCACTGGTGCTGCCGGTGCCTCATGCTTGCCGACTGACACCACTGCTCTTTCAGAGATGCAGGATAGCATCCCGCACTTGCCACAAAGCAACTCCTCATTCAGCACACTCACGGTTTCGTGCCTGCACCGTTAATCGCTTGCATATCCCCATCCTATAGGAGTCGCTGGGCCTTGGCAGCACTGCTGGTGCGCCTGCCGGCCCCCCTCCTGACATCCCAGACCCGCGCACTGAGGGCGTGGCTGTGGGAGACTTCAAGGGACTCAAAGAGGCTCTGGCAGCTACACGCGACACACCCTCGGCAGCAGCAACAGCAGGCGGCCGCAGCAGCAGCGGCAGCGATGCTGCACTGCAGTCTGCTGAGCAGATGGACACTGCCAGCAACAGCGCAGGCAGCACAGATGCTGCAGCAGGCCCGGACGGTGCTGCGCTGAAGCAGGGCTACGAGCAGATGAAGGACAGCGCGCAGCAGAGCTACGAGGATGTGAAGAGCAGCGCACAGGGAAAGATGGACTCCGCAACACAGGCAGCATCAGAGGCAGTGGGTGGTGTGGGTGCTAGCGGCGGCACTGCAGCGACAGGCGGTGCGGGTGGCGGCATCTTTGCAGGGCTTGCCAGCCTGGTGACTGATATTGCCACCAAGGTGAATCTGGCCAGTAACAGTGAGGAGCTGATGGCTGGTGGGCTGGTGCCTGATGACGCAGCGGGGCCAGCAGCAGCAGCAGGGGCCACTGCGCAGCAGCCTGCACCCGAGGCAGCAGCAGCAGCAGATGCAGCAGCAGACAAGATGTCTGCTGCTAAGGATGCTGCTGCTGATACTATGGCCAGCGCAGCGCAGGCTGTGGTGCATGCAATGGAGGTGGAGGGGCTGGGGGGGTCAGGCAGTAGTGGTGGCAGCATTGCTGCTGCTGCTGGGCAGGATGGGCGCAGCATGGGTGAGGCGGCTAGTGATGCTGCTGCTGCTGCTGCCAAGGAGAAGGCTAGTGACATGGCGGCGTCTGCGCAGGCAGCAGTGAGCGATGCTGCTGCTGCTGCTGCCCAGGACAAGGCGAGTGACACTGCTGCTGCTGCTGCCAAGGATGTAGTGAGCGGCGGCGCTGCTGCTGCCCAGGACAAGGCCAGTGAGGCTGCTGCTGCCACCAAAAATGCGGCTACATCTGCGCAGGGCGAGGCGAGTGGTGCGGCAGAGCGTGTGCAGGTGGGTGGTGGCGTGGTGGGGTTAACAGCAGGGAGGGTGATGGCTGGGCTGGCCAGTGCAGCGGAGGCTGTGGTGCATGCCATGCAGGTGGAGGGGCTGGGGGGTCAGGCCTGGGGTTCCATGGTAGGGTGGGGCACGCCACCAGGCCTGCTGCTGCTGCTGCTACTGCTGGCGGCGGTGGTGGTGGCAGTGGCGCTGCAGGGGATGAAAAGGCTGTGGCTGTCTCACCCAAGGCTGACCACCAGGTATGAGGAGTGGGTGGGTGGATCGTTAAGCATGGTTGAAGGTGGTGTTTCATGTTGTGATGATGTCATGCGGCTATGCTGTCATGTTGTGCTTTTTGTGTGACGTCAGGATCTGCGGCATCCTGCTTTCCAGGTGAGCTGATTGCTGTTCTCTTGTGCCTGCATGTGACTGCAGGTGGCACAGCATGTGGCGCAGTCTCAGGCAGTGTACGGTTCGCTGTCATCCCCAGACATGTGTCTGCACTCTGCCAGCGACGCAGCTGCACACAGCGCTGGTGATGCAGACAGCAGCAGTTCCCCTGACAGCCTGGTGTCTAGTCTAAAGCTGAATACAGAGACAGTGAAGCAGCAGCAGCAGCAGCAGCAGGCTATGGCAGTGTATGACACAGCAGGCAGGGATGCTGCTTTTGTGGAACGCAGTGGGGAGCCGGCTGGTGCGGCAGGTCCTCGTGCTGCTGCTCGCAACAACATTGGCAGTGCAACTGATGGGACAGGTGTTACAGCACAACCTGCTTCTAGCAGCCCTCATATTGCAAGTGTGGCAGCAGCAGTGCGGGTGGGTTGCGTGGCTGTGCTGTTGCACGGTTTTATGTATCTCGTTCTCTTGTTGTGTGTTTGCTGGTGTGTTTGCTTTGGCAGGAAACATATTGGAGACAGGAAGTGCAGCAGTGCTGCACCAAGCATCGGTCATAGGCACTCTGCTTGAGAGAGTGTAGAGGGCAGCAGTTGACTGGAGGGGTGGCTGCAATGCCAAGCTCGCAATGCCTGTTGTAACCGTGTTGTTGCTGTGCTGCCTCCTTCTCCCCCTGCGCCACCCCATTTTCACCCCTGCAGGGTGCTGGCAGCTCTCTGGTGCAGGGTGCCAAGGAGGGCTTCGTGAGCGCGTACGATGCAGCAGCAGGCGCAGCAGCCAGTGCTGCCGACACCAACAAGCACACAGCGGCACACGTGACCGGCAGCAGCAGCAGCAGCAGCAGCGCTGGCCAGCCAGCAGCGTCTGCAGGTGACTCAGCAGGTGATGGGTTTGGCCATGGCAGCGGCAGCAGCAGCAGCCCCTCTGGTGGCGGCTATGCTGGTGGTGAGCGCAGCAGCCTGGGCCAGGCCTGGGAGGACCTTAAGCACGGCGGCAGCAAGGCACCCTGGGCCGTGTCCAGCGCGGTGAGCGGCACTGAAAGCGTTGTTTGAGGGCAAGGAGAGGGGGGGTTGGCAGGCGGGAGTGAAGGGCAAGGGTTTTGCATGGCTGTGGTGTCGTCTGCCTATGAATCTTGCTGCAGGAAGTAGTGGGAAAGCTGTGTTTTTAGGAATCAAGGACTGCTGTAGCCAGTTGAGTCTGAGCACATGGTGTGGTGTGCTGGCTGGCAATGTGCGAGGGAATGGCCTTGTTGTATACCTGCAATGGCTCCCCGCAGCCCATTGCCATGCAGCAATTGTCACAACAAGGAGTCTTCACTGCATGCTGCACATAGTGAGTGCCTTGTTCACCTCCTGCTCTGGTTGTCCAGCAGCACTCCTGTATCCATGGTCTTTGGTTGAGATACGACAGTGGCAGCATGCTGCCGACACCACATGTCAAACATGTCGTGTGGTGCTTTCACACTTGCTGCTGGTGCCCCATCACCATGCGAACAAGTCTGAGCAACAGAGACACCAGCTGTTTCTCTTCCTCCTTGATCTGAGAACAACAGCCTGCTGTTCCGTGCCGCTCCCTGTCTGCCTTGCCCTGCAGGGTGAGACAGCTGCGCCCCACGACGTGACGAGCAACGTGGAGCGCTCCAAGCACCTGGACGACGCGCATCAGGCCAAGATCTACGACGCGGAGGTGCGCTGTGGAGCGGTGTGCGTGCATCGGTTGAAACTGGGCGCTCAACATGTATAAAAGTGGGGGTGCAACCTGCTTCTTCACCAGGCGGGCCATGCATATGCATGCCATTGTCTGCCATATGTTGTGTCACAAGATGTCATGCAGCATGTTCATGCGTGCTTGCCTGTCCCATCAGCCGGCAGCACTAATCTTGCCATACCTCAGCAGCCATCATGTCGGCACGGCTGCGCTTGTGCTGCTGCCCAGTAGCGCATCCACACTTCTTAGCATCCCTCCTGTCATTCCACCTCAAAATCTGCTGCTGCTTGTTCGCCTCTCCGTGCCTGCTGCAGGTGTACAAGGTTTCGCCAGGCTCCCAGACGTACCCACTGTCTGACCAGGAGCAGACTCGCGCAGCAGCAGGCGCAGTGGCAGGTGCAAAGCACCAGGTCAAAGGTGGGGGCCCTGCCCGCAGCTGTGCTGACACAGCACACTGTGTTGTGTATGCGCATACGTTCAAACATCATCAGCCTGTGCACAACCCAGTTTGCAGCATTGCTGCTTTTTCCAAGTACGTTGATTCCTGCCCTGCTGCACGGGTTACATACTCCTTACTTTTGCTGTCCCAGTTTCACCTGCACCCTGAATGCTTATGCTGCTGCCTGCCACCCTCCTGCACCTTGCCTGCCGGCCCCCTGCAGGCACTGTGCCGCACGGCAAGCCAGAGACCTCCAAGGTGACTCCAGACCAGCCCAACCGCTTTGCAGCAGACAAGGGCATTGGCACAGGCTTCGGCACTGGCTCAGCGGCAGGCTGGCACACAGACAGCGTGAAGCGTGCCACACACCACTTTGTCACCACCAGCAGCAGCTCAGCAGGTGCGTGAGATTGCTTTGTGTGGTTGGATGTATGCTGCTGCAATTGTTTCCATTGCGGGACTGGCGAGCATTGAGACAATCTGCATAGAGGCAAGGCATAGTATTGATTTGTTGAAAAACACGCAGCTGGTGGTACACTGGCTACTAATCAGTCTAAGGTTGGACGGAAGTTGGCAACAACTCTCGTGTTCCAACTACTACATTTGCAGCAGTTGCTGTGCACCGCTGACACCGGTGACACCTGGCAGTCTTAGAGCAGCAGGCGTGCCCTGTGATTGCTGCTGGCAGTCCTCATTCTGACGCACTTCACTGCTGGGTGCCAGCGGATGAGATGTGCTAGCCGCAATCACAGGGCTGTGGCTTGAAGTATGGCAGTGCGCTTGTTACTCCTCAGTGCGTGACACCGCACACTTGGTTTCAAACCAGCTGGTTGCGCTTATAACAGCACCCGAATGCCACTGCTATCTGGGTCGTGTTCAAACGTCAATGATCTGCCAGGTGGTGCCGCGCTGGACCGGACTCCTGCCGGCAGCAGCAGCGCTTGGTTTCATATCAGCTGGGTGTGCCTGTAATACTGAATGCCACTGCCTTCTGTGTTTGTTGGCATGTCGGTGACCTGCCAGGTGGTGCCGCGCTGGACCAGACTCCTGCCGGCAGCAGCAGCGCCGCTCAGGGTGGTGTGCGCGGCTGGGTGCGCAGCCTGACTGCTGTGTGGGACAACATCGGCAGGGCGGCAGCAGTGGGGCCCACAGGCAAGGACGTGCCCAAGGACTTTGACGTGAGTGGCGCTGTTGGGGATGTGGTGTGATGTGGGGTTGACAGCTGGCTGTTTAATCAACGCTGCTTACAGATGGCAGAGGCAGGTCTGCTGGGTTGACTTTGTACAACAGGCTGCGGTGGGAGTCTGCTTGTAGCTGTGTGCAGATCAGCGATATCATGTGCCGCAACTGCACTGCACTTGCAGAATGCGCCTGCTGGCTTCTACGTTCACAATACCAGCGCCCGTAACGTCCGCCTACTCTATATTTGCTTGCACTGCAGAACGCGAGCCAGGACGTGATGGTTGACCCTGTGCGTGGCGCGGTCAAAATCCAGGGCCAGTCGCCAGGCAATAAGGTCATGATGAGGCCAGCTGACCAGGTGCGACAGCAGGCTGCTGCTGTAGCTGCATCTTGGGCAAGGAAGCAAACTCTGCAACTGCAAACAATTGAACGGCGCTCGTGCTCTGTTGCATGAGCTGCATCTGCAAGCTCCTGGCGTGTGTTGGAACCTCGTACTAGGTATTGCGCGGTTGCAGAAGGAGCGCTGATCTTGTGATGCAGCAGAAACGCTTGTCGGCCCTCGCTCAGGCCCTTGTTGGGGCCCATGTTGTGCTGCCTGCCTGCCTGCCTGCTCTGCCCCACCTGTTGCTGCAGGTGCCCACTGGTGGCTCAGCCAGTGACCCCCACAAGGTGCAGCACAAGGTGAGGAACCGGTGGACTGCAGCTGCCCACAACTCACATTAGCCACTTGGCCATACTTGCTAATTTTAGGCTGGTGCTGCTGCCAGTGATTGAAATGGTCAGGTCTGCTGCGTAGTGAGCCGCAGCTGCTGCCGCTGGCTTGCATGTGACTCCACAGTCAGCAGCAGTCGACACCATCTGTGGTGTTTGTGCGCTTGCGGGTCTCGCTCACAAACACACCCCTGCCACCTGTGCCCCTGCTGCTGCAGGTTGAGCGGCTGGGCAAGGCTGTGGTGGACAGCCTGACCACCAGCAGCGAGGAGGCTGCCGCTGACCCCACCAACCTAAAGGGCAAGAGCAGCGACAATAAGCCAGACGGCACTGATGTGAGGCTGGTGGGCTGCTCGAGGGGGCAGCAGCTGCAGATGTGGTGACCAAATGGGAGGCCCCCTGCAGCGCCAATCACTAGCTGTCACTCGCAGTCATCTGCTGTGTAGTTCCCTTTGATGTATTGAACTGTCACTCGCAGTCATCTGCTGTGTAGTTCCCTTTGATGTATTGAACTGTCACTTGCAGTCATCTGCTGTGTAGTTCCCTTTGATGTATTGAACTGTCACTTGCAGTCATCTGCTGTGTAGTTCCCTTTGATGTATTGAACTGTCACTCGCAATCATCTGCTGTGTAGTTCCCTTTGATGTATCTGTTAGGCTGCTGATGTATTGAAGCGCATTCAGGCTATGCATGGCAGCACATGTGCCTGACAATGCTGGTGTTGATCTGTGCAGTAGTTTGTGCAGAGGTATGCAGTGCATCATTATGCTTATGCTGCAGCGAATGCTTAGGCTACACCCCGCAACTTCCAAATAAGCCAAGTCATGCTGAACAACTGTTCAATAAGCTAGGTTGTGCTGACCACGCTGTGTGCTTAGAATTACTTAGCTTGTTGAACAGTTGCTTTGCCATCCGATTGCTCTGCTGCTATTCAAGCCAAGGTATGTCTAGTAATGGCTTGCTCTTAGGATGTTGTTTTTGGTATGCATGCTTCTGCAGACAACAGCGCATTGCAACTGTTCTTCTGCTGCTCTTTGCTGCCCCCGACAGTACTTCCTGAAGCGCGAGGCTGCTGAGGCCATCGAGGGCCTCAAGGAGACACCACACAAGGTGGCAGGCGCGCTGGGCACTGCTGTGGAGATTGGCAGCGGCGTGCTGCAGCACATTGGAGAGAAGGTTGGCGATGCTGCCCACATGGTGGCCCACCCTGGCGCACGCACGGCAGGCAACATTGCTAGGCAGCAGCGTGCAGAGGTGAGCAGGATAGGGGGGCGCAGCGTGCAGGACGTGGTGGTTGGGTTTTGGTTGGAGATGTAGTTTGCTGCTCAGCTTCATCAGTATTGTTGCAGGTTGCTGCGCTGTGCCAAGTTGGCATGTTGCATTGATTATTTGTAGCATGTTGCGTGCTTGCTGGTGCTTCAAAAGCAGTGCTGTCGCATGCCTGCCAATACATGCACGGCAGTAAACCGTTTGATTCGAACTGGTGCAGGGCCTGTACCAACTGTTACACAACCATCAGACATTCCTGCACTGCATCTTTCAACCGCTGTTTTACTTGCTGTATTTGCTGTGCCTGCTGCCAGGCTGGTGTCGCGCGTGTGGCTGCTGGTGGGGGCGCGCCTGGTGACGGGCCCAGCGAGGGCGCGCCACGCATCCACAGCATGAACGTGGGCACAGGCGGTGCGGGTGACATGCAGGTGCTGGAGGAGCAGCGCATGGCGGCCATTGAGTCGCCAGCTGACAAGAGGGAGACCCTGGGCGACAAGGTGAGGCAGGCAGACTCAGCATCTCAAGTGTTGAGCAGCATCTCTGAGTATATGCAGGCGCGTACTGTGTGCATGGTAGTGGCTGGTGCATGGCAGTCTGTAGGGTAGGGACTCTGGTTGACAAGGTGAGGCATGCACGATGTTGAAATGTTAAGCAGGAACGTGCGTGTGTGCAAGTGCATACTTTGTGTGGTGGTCACAGCTACATGGCAGTCCATAGGAGTGTCTGTGCATGAGTAGTTGAGGCGTGTGGTGCTGCAGATGGCAGAGTGCGCGTGCATTGCACAATTTGAGGTAAGATGCTCAAGCTGATGCACCTTGCCTCTTGCTGCTGCTGCTGCTGCTGCAGATCATTGGCCCGCTGGTGTCGGACATGAAGGATGAGACACACGCCAAGGAGCTGGCTGTGTGAGTGGCTCGGGGTTGTGTGTGGGTGTGCATAGTGTATGAAAGGCAGGGTGGAACAGCAGGAGCACGCATGGACGCAGAGCTGCTGCATGTTCGGCGATATCTAAATTGCTGTTGTCACTTGCTTTGCTGTCTCCAAGGTGGAACACCATACTAGCAGCATATACTGCAGCTGTACTGTGTATGGCGCCAGCACTGACTGCTTGTACATGCTGCTGGCGCTCCTGTCTTGTCCACGCCCCATCCTGTGCAGCTCCTGGAAGGAGTACAAGGCTGAGCAGCAGCAGTCTGGTGGCAGCGGCAGCGGCCCCACCCCAGGCTCCTCCCCTGCAGCCATGTCCAGCTCAGCAGACCCAAGCGGCTCAAAGACACCACCAACAGCAGGCGCAGCAGACACAGCACCCGCAGCAGCAGTAGACACCTCATCAGCAGGTGCCACTGAGCAGCACCAGGCCAAGCACCACACCCACTTCTGGCAGAGGTACCACAAGGCCACCACAACCAGCAGCCTCGCTGAAGATGCCAAGGACGCAGCACAGTCTGCCACAGACAGTGCGGCACACGCTGCTGGCAAGGTGACGGGCAAGGTGGAGGGCGCAGCTGAGGCACTGCGCGACAAGGTTGAGGACGCCGCAGCAGGCGTGGCTAACGCAGCACGTGACACCGCGGATGAGGCGCGCAGCACTGCTGCTGCTGCTGGTGACGTGGCCAAGATGGAGGTGCAGTCTGGCGTGGAGTCAGCTGCGCATGGCGCTGGCAGGGCGGCGGGTGCTGTGAGCAGGAGCCTGGAGGAGGGCAAGCAGCAGGCGGCAGCTGCTGGCGAGGCAGGTGAGGCATGAGGGGAGGGGGAAGGGGTGGTGTGCGTACAGCCTAAAGTTGCGGCATGCTTAGTGCGGTATCTCTGCTTGGTGGGCCATTGTGGTGATCGTTAGCTTGCATGTACAATGTGATATGCGCATCATCTATACACTGTGTCAGTTACAAAAATTCACCAAAGCAGTCCTTTTCAGGGCGGGCTATGCTGGGTGGGTCTTTGCTGAGGTTTTGGATCTGGCAGGTGTTCTGCCACTGGGGTGATTTATGCTGGGCTTGCCGCAGGGCACTTTATGTTCCTGTTTTGTCGCTTCGCGACAAACAGTCTGCCGCTTTGCGGCAGTGGTAGACGTTGCAATGGCTACCTCTGAAGCGTTGGTAGCCAGACCTCAGACTTTGGAGAACGAGTTTGCACGTATGAACACTCAAGCGGCCGGGGCTTCTTCGTCGCGAGCGCCCGAGCCTTCTGTGGCCGTTCCTGCTGCTAGCACCAACGTGCGTCTGCCCTCGGCAGTTGGTGACGTCCCACATGTAGCTGAGAATCCGGTTCCGCGCGCAGCACACCTTCCTAAGACACCTGTACTGTTCGATATGCGCATGGATCGGGGCTACTTAGCTGTCAGCCAGGGCGGTAGCCCCGCCATGCTCCACGAGTACCGCTGGTCAGCGAGCGCCTTTAGCTATTTTAAGGACACAGTCGTAGAGATGGAGCGCATCATCCCAGCTCTACAGGACGAGGCGCAGCGCAGGGCTTTTTCGGTGCTGCTGGCACAGTTCAAGGGCGTGCTGGCGCTCATGGAGCAGCGGCTGGACTACCTTAAAGTCTTCGGCGAGCACAAATTCCGCGAGCCGGGGCTGGTGGCAGCAGTGGAGAACGCTATTGCTGGCAAGTCTGACCTGCCTGTTACATCCAGCACTGTGCTGGATGCTGTGGCCAGCTTCAGGGACAAGAAGGTCACCACTGCTATCAAGCAGGGTGCCTCCCGGGACTACACGGCAGAGCAGCAGGGGCGCGGCAGCGGCCGTGGTCGGCGAGACCGGACTGGCCAGCAGCAGCAGCAGCAGCAGGGCGGCAGGCACCCCTACAACACCCGCCAGCAGGCTGCGGACGGCGCAGCCGGTGAGCGTTAGGTGTCATGTGGAGGAGATTGCAGGGTTTGGCAGGGCGGTGGGAAGCTTTGGGTGCAGATCCTGAGCTTGTGCAGGCACTGCGGCATGGGGTTGTCCCACAGTTTGAACAGCCACCGCAGCCTTACGACTATGGCGGGCTCTGGTTGGAGGGTGAGCAGCTGCAGGCGTGGGAGGCATTGCGTGATCATTACATGAGCATTGAGGCCATCAAAGTGGTTGATTCTCTCGAGTGGTGCAACTTTGCGTTTCTTGTGCCTAAGCATTCAGGTGGCTACAGGCTGGCAGTTGACTGCCGGCCCTGTAACTCCTGTGGCCCAGAGTATCCTACTGCTTACGACCATTTGTACACCCTGCGCGAGGCTATCAAGCCTCACGACAGCATGAGTGCGTTTGATTTGGCAGATGGCTACTTTCACATGTTCATTCACCCTGAGTATCAGAAGTATTTTGGGTTCCAGGTGCAGGGTGTGTGCTATCAGATGGTGGCGCTGCCTTTCGGATGGAGTGGGTCACCTGCATGGTTCATGCGGCTCAGCAGGCAGATTGGCACTTGGCTGGCAGATCCCCCTGCAATTCCTGCAGAGGGCGGTGAGGTCAGCAGCGCACCTATTCGCAGTCGCATTTTTCTTGACGACTTTCTGCTGCTGTTTGCTCCAGGAGCCGATGGCCCCGGCGGCGTGGCGTATGCAAAAGCGCTGCTGTCATATCTGGGCCTGAAAGCTAATGAAAAGAAATCTTCCTGGGAGCTAGAAACTCGTAAGCTGCATTTGGGTCTGTGGGTGGACACTGCCAGCGGCGTCTTTTTGATTCCAGATGACAGGATTGTGAAGATCAAGACATGTGCCAAGGCGGTGCTGTCTGAGGTCAGCAGGTCAGAACGTTGGGTGCCAGCCAGGTTGGTGGCTCGCTTGGCTGGCCTGTCTGTGTGTGTGTCTCTGGCTTTTAGCGGTGCCAAGTTTTTTGCGCGTGAGCTTTATGCTGCTCTGAAGGGCAAGGGCAGCTGGGCTGCCAAGGTGAAGCTCAGTAACCAGGCAGTGCGCGATGTGAAGGTGCTGGCTGCGTTCCCGCGGCGCTGGAATGGCAGCTGCATTTGGCCGCCAGCAGTTTCGCGTGTGGTGATTACAGATGCATCTGATGAAGGCTGGGGTGCGCTGATCCATGCAGGCTCCAGCTTCCTGCAGCAGCAGGGGCGCTGGGCACCTGGCATGCGGCGCAAGCACATCATGGTTCGAGAGCTGGCTGCAGTTCATTTTGCGCTGCGAGCGGCGCGTCCTGTGCTGCAGCAGCAGGTTGTGGAGTGTGTGATTGATAACTCTGCTGCATACTATGGCATCAAGCATTGGGCGTCTGGGAGCATTGACCACATGCGTGTTCTGCGCAAGATCTTTTGGCTTTGTGACAGGCAGCGCATCACGCTGCTGCCCAGGCTGGTCAAGTCTGAGGCCAATCCAGCAGACTCTCTGTCGCGCCTCAAGTGTGATGCAGAATGGCTGTTGGATCAACGCGTGTTCAGGCAGCTAGAGGCTTGGTATGGCCCCCACAGCGTCGATTTGTTTGCAGCAGCTGGCAATGCTAAGCTGCCCAGGTTCTACAGCATGTTGGGCGGCGAGGGGGCAGCAGGGGCTAATGCTTTGCTGCAGGATTGGGAGGGGAAAATGCTTACTGTGCACCCCCATGGGCTCTCATTGGTCGGGTGCTGAAAAAGCTGCACAGCACATCTCATGTGGCGTGTACCTTGCTCGTGCCTGACTTCCCATCCTCTGCATGGTACCCTGTGCTGCTGTCCCGTGCCAAGTCTGTGCGCTGCCTGCCGCTGGGTGCAATGTTCAGGCGCGGGCCCCGAGGTTTGATCCGTGCTAAATGGCCGCTGCTGGCGGTGCGCCTGGAGGGCTAGCAAGCAGCAGTTTGTCCAGCGCTCAGGTGTTAGACTTGCTGGCGGAGCGGGCTAGGCCCAGGCGTGCAGCAGCGGCAGCAGCGGCAGCAGTTAAGTATGACTGCGAGGTGGATGCTGAG